>SNQJ01S0108864.1:29459-43345 GCA_010110895.2 Picea sitchensis
GAAGAAAAAATTTCCTTGTAAAAGTATATTGTAATTTCATTGTAAATCTGGATCGTTCATTATAAAGTCGCAGATCTAACGATATAGATTATGTTAGGGTTTTTGGCCCTAGAAGGCAACCCTCTTTTATGAGGGAAATGTATTGCATCTATGTATGTTGGTGAGTATTGTATTCTGAGAGAGGAGACTGTGAGAGAAAGAAGAGGAAGTTACAGTGGGTTTTACTGTAGGTTGTATCCCTTCATTTTGCTAGATAATAATAAAGAAAGGACCTGGCAATTTCTCGGGTGGACATAGCCCACACTGGGTGAACCATGTAAATCTGTGTCTCTCTTGTATTGTGTATCTTTTGTGTTTTGTTTCCGCATTTGTTTTATTTTATTGCTCCGCGGTCCTGTTTTTCTAACAATATGGGTGCAGTGTCATCGACATGTCCAACCAATTGATGACCTTTGTTGAGATCACGTTCTTTTGATTTCCACTATTGACAATGAAATGAAGCGGAGCCCACTTTACCCACATCTCCGATTGAAAGAGGTGTTCCCCTTCCTTTGGTTCTCCTAGTTTGCTTGGTTGGACTTTAGCGATAGTGGCACCGGGTTCGACATCGATAATCCACTTCTCTCCTTATGGATTTGGTTTGGAGTCAGAATCTACCTCTGAATCATAATCTTTTATCTCAACCACCAGTGACTGCTTGGAGCGACATTCTTCGGTGTTGTGCCAAGGGATTTTATGGTATTCACACCACTTTCGTGTGTCCTTCTTCGACTTATCATTACCCTTTTTGTGTTGTGACTTGGACTGGTTGTCCTGAGAGTGGCCATCTTTTCTATGTCCCTTGTTTTTTGGGTTGGGGTCGCCTTTTACCTGCTTTGGTTGTGAGGATTTTGCAGATCCAAACTCTCGCCTCTTCTGCTTAAATTTTCGCTCGATCTTGACAACATATCTATAAGCCAGACCTAATGATGCGATGTCCAGAAACTCCATTTCTGTTTGAATGTATCTATGCAGATGACCACGGTATTTGAGCACTAGATGTCGTTCAGAGTCTTTGACACCCAATTTGGTGTGCAAGGTATGGAAAATATTGGTGAAATATGGTACTGTCTGGTCCCTTTCCTGATGCAGCATGGTCCATCTTGTGTACTGGTCCTCGTAGCTTCCAACAGGGCAGTGTTGTTCTTTAATGGAATCCACGAAGGAATCCCATGTGGGGGAGACTACAAATATTGCAGATTCCTCTATGACCATTTTCTTAGAGTAAGTATTCCACTAGTCCTTAACATGGGGGACGACCTTGAGGAGTAAAAAAGTAATCTTTTCCCTGTCGGAAAAATTGTGGACCGAAAAGTACCCTTCAAGCAAATTCAACCATTTATCTACAACATCCGCATCTATCAATCCTTCAAATAATGGAATATCAAAATTTACTTGTACCTTGAAGGGGGTTGCATGGCTTCTTGATGAAGATGCGTCTCTTGTGGGCAACCGTCGAAGGTTCTGTGCAAATTTGTCCATCATTTCGTTCCTTTTTCGTGCAAGGGATTCCTCGAGAAACATTTTAAAAGGATCTCTTGCTCCATCATCTTTCTTATCATCCGCCATGGGTTATTGTCGGGCTTGGTGCGACTGATCTTGAAAAGGATTGGCTGGTTCAAGTCCCAACTTCTTTTACCGAGATCTTGTCGGGGACATTCACGAAGAAAAATAAATGAAGAGCAGACCACCTTGATACCATTGATCCAGATTTATGAGTGGAACGAAATGAATAACATACTAAATATAATAACACAGAGATACAAATAACAACAACAGATATCCAGTGAACAATAACTTATATTGAATAAATAAAATAGGTTGCAACTGTAAAGCTGCAGAACTAAAAAAAACTTGCTCGAATGGTGGTAGTTATCTATGAGAAGGTATGTGGTTGCTACACACATCTGCCTGAGCAAAATGATTACAGTGAGGCTCCAAAGTCTTTTTTAACATTACTCAAGAATTCCAAAACCCTAGACATCCCAAAACCTAACCCTAGGAGATGAAACACCAAAAGTTATGTGGGCCCCGATGGATAAGTTGGTACCTCAACTTCCCAGGATCGTACGTTTTGCATACGACCTCTGTTTTAGGCACATGATATCCCGTTGGAAAGGTATTTTCAAGAACTACACATTATGCCATCAAAATTTGACTTCATCTACAATTTGATTGTGGAAAGACAAAAAAACATTGTTTAGGGCCCCAAAACAGCCTTGGAAGTACAAAAAGATGTACTAACATGAAAACTTCCAAAATAAGCCAGATGGATTAGGTGGGCGGCCACCAATATCCACCTAGACCCTGTGCAGGGCTTCAGATAACCCCAGAAGTGTAGAACCCACAATTACAAAGAATTACAAAAGAACATGCTGAACTAAAAATTGTCAAGAGGAGCCAATTGAAATAGATGAGTGGCCACCAATATCCACCTAGATCACAATTCCTCCTTTCTTAAATTATATAACTCATATTTCTAATAAATTTGATATTACATTCGTTAAATTTTGGACATGAAAGAATCCATATTTATTAAATAAAAGAAAGGTTATTCTACATAATAATAATAATAATAATAATAAAAAAATACTTTTAATCTCCCAAACACTACAATATTCTTCTTTTCCTCTTAACATATTTATGAGAATTTTGAAATTACCTTTTATTATTGAACATTTAATTCTCAAATTCCATGTTAAATCAATGTGATATACCACTCCATTCTTCCTCTTCTATTATCTATTCCATAATATATCAAGTTGAAAATTCATATATAGTAAACTCTTCTTACTCCATCAAAATTCAACATCATAGTTATTCATGAAATAATTGTACTTAGCAAAAATTTGTTTTTGAAAGATTATTTTTAACCTTAATGATTTTGATTAAACATCCTAATCTTATATATAATATTTTCTAGTAAAAAAAAACAAATACTAAGTTTACTTTTTTTTAATAATAAAAATTTATATAGTAATTTAAAAAAAATAATAAAATTTTGCTTTGTGATTTATTTCTGGGATCTTTTCTTCCTTCACCAACGTTTATAGGTATTCATCCTTAACACTATATTATAATTTTTGAACCCTTAGTTTTTACAAAATTTTCGTATCCTTTTAAATGATACTTTTTAGTTGTTTTATATCATGAAATGCCCCGTTTAAAAAATATTTATAGAAGAATGATGCTTTTTAAGTATGAAATGTCTCAATTTAAAAAATATTTTCTTAAAAATCATACTTCTATATTATGAAATGTCATAAAGAATGATACTTTCTAGTAGTTTTATATCATGAAATGTCCCATTGAAGAGTGATACTTTCTAGTAGTTTTATATGATGAAATGTCTCAATTTAAAAAATATTTCCTTAATATATTTGATTATGTGAGTTTATTATTTTTTATATATTTGAAGGTAGAGTGCCTTTAAATATTGATAATTCAAGGAATTGCGTAGTCAACTTTTCTAAGTATATTTTTATTTATTAACTCTTATGTAATGAAGTGAAGTCATCTTTATGGTTTGACCCTTTATAAGAAGCAAAGTCAATTCTGCAAGTAAATGTTAAGCAAAACCAACTCTCTAGTTAAATATTATGTAAAGTTATTTTTTTTATATTTTTCTTTATTAATTTTCAACTATTGTAAATATACGGGAGATGACTGTAAAGTTATTTTTTTATTATATGTTTTTCCTTATTAATTTTCAACTAGTGTAAATATACGGGAGATGACTCAAAAGTTGAGTACGGTTTAATAGTTACAGGAGAGGACTCAAAAGTTTAGTAGGGTTTAATAGTGAGGGGAAGTTTTTTTTATTTTTCAGATGAAAAATATCCTAAAATTATATTGATTATAATTTATTTACATCTCCGTCAAATGTAAGAAAGATTGGAAATCTGCCATTCTAAAATAACTCCATTATAAGTGCATAAGTCACCTTCCATTCCATGTAATCCCTACCAACCTACAGTAGCCCTGTAATATGTTGTTGTAATAATAGCATTTTTACCCAACCTAACAAATGTAAAGTTGAACATCTCGATGCCAATTCCATGCTCAAGAATATAATAAATACATTCACTCAAAATAGGTTCACTCAAAATAGGTTCATGAATTAGAAAAGGTTTATGTGTTTGGTTGGTCCCTCACTTTCTCCATCTCAAGTAAAATAGATAAGTTTACCTTTGAGGGAGTAAAGCGCTCTCTTAGATAGATTATCAACCTCCTCATTGGATTCCCTATATATATGATGGAAATTAATGTCTTGAAAGGCTGTCGTCATCTCTCTTATCCTAATATTCCACCCTTCGATATTGATCACTTGAAGATTCCCTTTTGAATTAAGCCAATCAATGGTCACTTTGGAATCCCCCATTACCTGCAGATGTTGTATATTTAGAAGATTCACAATCGAAAGAGATGCCCATACTCCCATTAATTCTTCTTTTGTGTTGGTCCTTGCACCACAATTAATGAACCATCTGTAATCCGGAGCCTCAATACATTTCAGAGTGCCTCCTTCCCCACATCTCGAACCCCCTACCTCCGTTGCCCCATCAAAAAGGGCCATTGTATAACCTTGAAGTCTGAAAAAAGGTTTTATTCTCAATGCTTGAGACTTGTTGACAACCATTTTTTTATGAAGCGCTCCAAGGATCTTGAAGACCATAGTGGTTACCCACGGATACTTTCCTTCGAAAATTACCAAGTTGCATTCCTTCCATATAAACCAAGACGTTATAAATGGGAGGTTCTTGGGCGCCAACCTGTTTTGTATCCACGCTTCCATACAATCAGCCAAAGAAGGGCCATTCCATCTGGAAGTTAGATTTAGCTGTTAAGATAGAGAAGCCCACACTCTCTTCGTGAACTCACAATGAATGAGCAAATGATGTGTGTCTTTTTGCACAAATAGCAAAGTCCCGGACCTATCCATCCTTTTTTAAGAACTACGTCCCATCTAAGTATTCTATTTTCGAATGCCAGTAAGAAGAATAAAATTATTTTTAGCTGTGTACACCATTTCCAACATTCGATCTTCCAACCACTCCAAATCGACAAAGACTGTGTGGATATAATCGCCTCATAGCAGTTTGAGACAGTAAATGCCCTCGACCGGTCTCCTCCAACCCATTTTAGCTCGTCTTTGGTAGATGCAGACAATGTAATTCCTTCTCCACACATAGCTTTAATGTAATTTGACCATTTCGTAGCTAGTGCGCCCGCTAATCCCAATTCGACGCTTGTTCTCCATCGATCTGAAAAATTAAGTTGATCCTGCACCTTTGTTGCTTGTGAAAGAAACATGACTTGTTTATTGTTGAGTGTCGTCCGTAATTCAATGTTGAGTGTAGAGCTTATACCCAATTCTATATTCTATCACACCCGATTTTTATTTTCTTTCCACTGCCAGGAAGCCACGTAATCTAGTGGAGGATGATCGAGATTGTGCATAGGAGGCTTGCCTAGATCCTTGAAGCGAACCTGTCTTTGTGGGTCGGTCTTCTTATCCAATTGATAAGTGTGGAGTTTTTTAGATATTTATCTCAGACTACATTATGCCAAAGACTCTCCTCTGTTAGGACGCACCAAAGTGTCACTGAATTTAAAGCCAGATTGAAAGAATTTAAATTGCAGATGCCCCAACCCCCATTCCTTTTGGGTATTGACAAAAACTCCCAGCTACAAAGATGAATCCTCTGTCTGTCTTGGTGGCCATTCCACAAAAAATCGAAAATCAATTTTCTGATTAAAATCGAATGAGGCAATGCTTCCAAAGACATCCAATAAACTGTTTGTCCTTCCAGAACAGATTTAACCAGGATATACCTCCCAGCCAAAGAGAGTCACCTGTTACACTAGTAATTGATTTTGTTTAAAATTTTGGCAACAATCCATCCCTAATCTGATGCTCGATGAGTCCCAGTCTTCAAGTAATAGCCCAGGTAATGGAGCCCAATAGTAAGATCACTGAAAGTATAATTAAGGAAAGATTTGAAATCATCTAGTTCATGATCTGAAAGGCCAAAATAATGGACTGTAGATTTTGATAGGTTCATTGCTAGGCCATAAGCTTTACAAAAAAGTGAAATCAGTTTATCGATCACTCTCCATTCCAATAGGCTAGCTTTGGATAATATGAGGATATCGTCCACAAATAAAAGATGTAGGATTATGGTGAAACTGACAATCTTTAAACCTGAGATAGCACCCTCAGCTTGACTATTTTTCAACAATAAGCTGAGGCCCTCCATGATGAGTATGAAAAGAAGAGGTGATAAAGGGCACCCCTGTCTGATTCCCCTTCCACTTCTGAAAAAATCAGTAGCCTCCCCATTAATAAGGACAACAAAAGACAAGGAAGTGATACAAGACATGATCCAATTGGCCATTTGTAACCCCATTCCAATTTTTAGAAGGATCATTCTGAGAAGGTCCCAGTCAATGCAATCGTAGGCTTTCTTTAAGTCCAATTTTAAGACAAGTGCTTTTATCTTCTTCTTTTTAATACTATGGATACTTTCATGCGTCGTCCTGATTGCATCTTGTATACTCCTACCTTCCAGGAATCCCATCTGTTCAGGAGAGATTGATTTTGACAAAAAGGGTTTGATACGGTTGGCAATGACTTTTGAGATAAGCTTGTAACATAGGTTGCAAAGGGAAATAGGACGAAAGTCCTCAAAAGTTTTTGGATTATTGGCCTTCGGGATCAATGTAAAAAAAGTTGAGTTTAGGCCGCTGACGATTTTGCCTTGTGAAAGAAAATCCGAAACTTAACAAATTTATAACTATTTCTTTTCTTGTTGAGTATTATAATTTTTTCATAATGTATTTATTAAAATAATATTTATGTATTTTAAAAATATTTATCATAAAATTTTATTTTTATATTTTGAAATAAAGTTAATATTTTGAAATTTTAAATTATGTTTTAAGTTCTGTCTCCTTCATGACAAGTACATCGCATCAAATTATTAGTGCATTCAATTTTCAACTATTGGTTTAGGGTTAATATGAGTTATGTTGGACACCTTAAAACTTCATTGTTGACATGACACCATTTTGAACACATCACATCTCAAGATGAAATATGGATGTAAGAGAGATGCTAATGCATATGTGCTAAACATTTAGAAGTTTGAAATGGATCCATGTAAATACTACATGCCCCTAAAGTTAGGGTGCCCTAGGGTGCCCTAGTGTTGACCCCTCTCCCATACTTAATTTAAAAAGTGCATTTTTTTAGATGCCCTATCTTATTTTTACAATTATTCCTTCTCCAACATAATTCTTGTTTTTTTTTTTTAGTAATTTAGTAATGTTATGTAGTAGTAATATACATGAAAATGTACAATCAATGTTTATTGTTCTTGGCTTCCATGAGAGTCTGGGTTACACTTGTCAACAAATAGACAATGGAGCTTTCAAAACACCCTAAATATAGAGCTATATGTCCCTCTCTTGAGGTTCATCTCAATATTTGAAAACAAAAAACACATCCTGATAGCTATATCAGGACTACTTAGATTATATTTCCTTTTACCTATCATATCAAGAAAAACCAAAAGATAATTAATGGACCTGGAGTAGCCAAAGACAATCCTTCACATTAGAATTGGAATCCATGTTGATATAGAATGGTGGCGTGGCTCCCTCTTAGAAAAATCTGTGATAAACCTCTGTTGTTTATTTTGCCTTTGTCTAAGCCCTTATTTTCTTTGGATCTTTCCCAAGTCCATAGGTGCCTTGCATTGCCTCAGTCATCCCCTCCTTGAATTGTGGGCTTTGTCCCCTTACCTATTCTGAATCATATTTTCCATCTCCATTGTTCTCCAAGGAACCCACCATACAAATCTTTCTAATTTTAGGCTAGGACTTCAATGATTGGAATCCATTGGTATGAGAGAAATTTGAGTGATTCTTGCTCATTGTCTAAAGAAAAATGATAAATTAACCCAAATGAAGAGAGTCGGGATTAAGAATCTTGTCCCCTTCCTACTGATGCCCAACCTCCTCATGATGTTGATTAGTTCGTGCAATAATATCTAGCATGATGGCTCTCATTTGATGGGATTCCTAGTGATGATTATACAATTTGGTGGAGTCTTGCATTTGGATGGAGAGGCCAAAGATCCATAGTAGCAAGAACCATCCATATTGGCCTTTGGTGTATGGAAATTCATATGGAGTTCAAATTTCGATGGATATTCAATAGAGTATAGATACTGTGAAGTTAACTAGTAACAATTTTAAAGTTTTAAAGATCAAGGAAATGTTATGATGTGTGCTGACATATATTTAAATATTTAAACTCAAGACACCACCAAATTGTATGCTCATGCTATAGTCTGAATGTTAATAGTTCAGCATTGTTCATGGAAATTTAATTGTTAAGATAAGAGTGGAACTTCAATGACAATATATAATGCTCATGTTGTAGTTTACCTTTTAACAATTAAACCATTCATTAATTGTTAATGTAATTGTGGAACTATAATAACTTAATGGCTAATGATAAATCATAATATTTGTAACTTTACGATCACATGACAAGAACTACATTTGTGAATATTCATTCTATATGCTTTTTCATATAAATAAATATCAACTCAAATGGCATAAGTGAGAATGATTTTGCAGAGAAAGACAAAGTAACAATGGACATCGAAAAACATATGAATCATTTCAAACAAATTTGTGAATATTGTTCCTTTTAATCTTTTGAATTAAGGCCATGAGCTTGGGATCTTATGATCCGGATTATGATGAGAATGAAATGAGACAAAAAAACAAAAATATAGAAGAGAACACAAAAATACAGTGAAACCCAACTTCTATTAATGAATAAGAGAGAAAAACATTGTAGAACACAAACTGACAGAATGGGGTAGCTTATCTTTGAAAAGAAAGAGATGTTGGCTACGCTTCATTCACAAAAAGTTTTACATCACACTCCATTACATCCTTAAAGGGAATCCTTCACCTCAATTATATATGAGAGAGTGAGAGGAGAACAATTCCCATGATGCATGTGGGATAAATTAATATAAGTTTATAAAACTGCCATAGGCATGTAAAACAGTAGGACTTCCCAGGCATCACCCATCCCAGTACTACTCTAGCATGAGCACCCTTAACTGCAAAGTTCTAATGGGATATGTTGCATTAACGCTATGGTGTAGGCATGCACATAAGACCACTAGGAAATCATTACATGATGCCTGTAATTAACAAATGAAGATGGTATTACATTCCATTCCCCATCAAAAGGGAAAATATCATGGTTTATCAAAACCATAGGCTCGAAATGTTGATTCAGTGGAAAAGGTGATTGGCCACCGAGATCCACCTAGATCATTTCTCCCCCCTTAGGAAATGATGGTCCCCATTGCATCAAGTTCCCTCGAGAGATGGGGAAATTTCTGTTGAATTTGAACCTTGGTGAGTCACTTTCCTTGTTTAAGTAGATGTACTGCTTGTACTTTTCCTATGGAAGGATTTCATGAACCTATTGGAGGTGTTGGATCCGGACAAAAAATTTGGCTACACGATCTTCCTTGGTCCGAGTGTGGGAGGAGTCTGTCAATGAAGATGCAATAAGAAGAGCTATATCAATGGGGTCGAATGGCTGGAACCCAAAGCACACCTAGAATGGGCTGTGGTGAATAGAACTATGTTGAACATGTGTAAGACTCTCATTCTCTTCATGCTCCTCTACAATATTGTCGATCTACTTCTACTGGATAGAAACATCTTGGGCCGAGGTTGTAGTGGTCATAGTGACCTCCTATTCACCATCTGACTGGATCATGAAGAGGGAAAAATTTGTGATATGAGAGATTACTTTGTGGCATTGTTTTTCTGAGATCAATGGTGTGGCAGTAGTTGGAGCTACCTCTGGTACCCTATAGAGCCAACCTCCTAGAGTAACAATGACACTAAGGGACCGAGACTCATAGATAGCATGACGTTTCCACATATATGGTTGTCCTAAAATAACATCACAGACTTCAAGGGGGGAAACATCGCACACTACCTCATCCTTGAAGGGCTTGATGCCATAAAACATGTGGCATTGCTGGCTGACATGGATGTTTCGTCCTTGGATCAACCATTTGATGGTGTATGGTTGGGGGTGTGGTATCGTTGGTCGCTTCAAACTATTGACAACCTTGGCTAAGATCATGTTCTTCTGACTCTCGCTGTCAATAATGAAATGCAGTGGGTGTAACATTCCCATTATAATCCCTAGTTTAATTAATGATTATGTAGATATAATGTGTGGTTATGGCCAAAACGATGTAATATGTGAATTATATTACTTTGTTTTATTAATAAAATGTGATTCCAGTTGCTAAGGGGACATGGACAAGATACGGGGGATGAATTAATCCACAAGAGAGGGGAGTGCCTAGAATAATGGCCAAGAGGGGTATAAGGGGGAAATACCCATGTATATTAATTTAACCCATTTTCCTAAATTTTCTATTTGGATATGAACCTTCCCATTTCTAATTGAGTGTTCCAAAAGTCAATCATTGAATACATGTAAGAGGGTGGGTGTGAGTGGTCACATCCCAAATTTATTGGGAATATGGGGGTTGAGTACAATCAGCTTGGAGAAGAGTGTGAGTCAAGAAAGGTAATCCAAAGAGAGGAAATTCGTATGGGTTGGGACAACAATTTTTAGTTAGTCAATTTTTGTGCATGAGAGCTAAGGAGAGAGAACGAAACAGAGCTTGAAGCTAATGCAACCATGGCGGGAGAATTCTGGAGAAAGCTGGAGCATAATTGGAACGAATTGGAGTTGGAAAACTGAAGAGCTAGGTTGTCAGGCCTGAAGAGTGAACTCCTGTGTGAGTTGCATTGAAACAACGAGTTCTTGTTATTGATTTGTTGATAGTTTTCATAACAACAATTTCCCTTGAGTTCCCAACTAAGAGATTCCTAGCTTCCTGTGCCAGAGAGACTGTAACACACCCGACCCCTAAATACCCTTTCTAGTATGGGGCATCAAGTTTTTTCTCATTCAAATCATCTCAAATCATCTCTCTGAGGTCTTCATCCTCTTGTACTCATCTATAGCCTTCTAACGATCACCACCACACTAAAATATGAGTTTTGGTTTGCAAGTTATTACCTCCAGAAGCTCTTCAGACGTTATTAGTTGGGGTCTTCGACGTTTAGTGTTGAACGTCCCTTTTCTTATTGCACACATACTCCCTGAAGTCCTGAAATCTCTCCATGTGGCCTTGTCCATTCAACGATCGACATTCGACGTTTAGTGTTCGATGTTTGACATTGAACGTTTTGACATTCAAAAATTGGTGATCGACGTTCAACATCCCTCTACTATACTACACCCCAAATATTCCAAACTCCCGAAGTCCCAGACTCTCGGAGTCCCGGTCACATCGCCAACCACGTTGGATTAGCAGGCAAGAACCATAGGTGGAAACACGGCGAGGGCTAGCGGTGTCACATGTCCTCATTAGAGGGTGACACATGTAATGATCTAATGGGCATATAAGGTCTAAGAATTTCACAAATCAAGGTGACATGTGGCTCATAGATCGTGGATCCACATCACCTTGGTGACGTTAGCTTGCCACATCACACCTGACTGACAACCTTCAAATGTCCCTCAGATCTCATGGTCAAGGTGCATCCACGTAGATCCATGAATCTACGACTCACGTTAATTAGTAACTTCGGCATTCGGGAGTTTTGTGATGCAAACTCCTCTTTTCTTCTAGAGTTGGTCAACACTGGACTGACCATAACCTAGATCTGACGGCCAGGAAAAGTCCCGAAGCATCCTTGGATCGATGACTCTTGTCACTTCGGGCTTCAGAGCTTATCGACACACCACACTTCAAATCCCCTAGAGTGCCAAGTCTCTGGACTAAAGGACCTGGAACCAGGCGTCCCATGTATATTGACAACAGAGATTTACTCCGCTCATTGAGACTTCGGGAGTCTTCACACTTTGAAGAATGTTGTCCAAATTCCTCTGGAGTGTCAAACCTATGGACCCTAGAATCTTTGTCCACGTGTCCTCCACACATGGAAACACCAGCACTCGACACATGGATCCATGCGTGCTCTCGACGTGACACACACATTCCCTCGACCGAAAAACCGAGAGGGGTTCGGAAGGATCCATAGATCCACGGTCCACATTACTTCACTACTTTGGCCTTTGGGGGTTTTGACATTACAACACCTCAGTCCTCCCGAAGCAGTCAATGTTGGGCTAAATATATCATAGATCCGACGGTTGGAATAGTTCTCGGGCATCCTCAGATCTACGGCCCAGATTAACTTCGGGCTCCGAGACTTCGGGGGATCTGTCTCCCTTATGAAGAATAAAAAAATTCGTCGAACTCGCGAAGAATGAAGGAGACAAGGAGTCAACGCCTGCGCTCCTTATCCAAATCCAACGGTCTTGGAAGACCTTGGATCCTCCCGAACGGATCTCATCCACTTGTCTTCCAAATGAAAGGATATTCCCTTTCGAGACTTAAATCTCCCTATCCTTCCTGAGCTTTGTCAGTTCTGAAAGAATTAAGTGTTGGTGCACACTTTGTGCTCTTTATCCTGAGCTTAATAGACTCCTTCTCCCAGGGGACTCAAAACAACTGGGAATGTTGACATTCATATGGGAAAGTATGCACAAGGTCGACGAACTCACAATTAATTTGCTTAAACTTGAGCCACTACATGGCTTGAGCATTTACGTGTACAAACCATATAGTTCCTTACTTTCTTAAATGCATGATCATGCAAAGATAAAGGGACACAATCTAATCATCAAGAAAACATGCACATACCTGAAACATTCATAGGATATCCAACTTTAATTTGCAGTTATAGTTCAATTACATAGGATATGAGAATACTTATATACTACAGGTTGCAACCAACCAACTGACTATGGGTGTGAGCCTTTCCACCCTACCATAGGCTCATAGGAATTTACTCTTAGCACTTTTTCCACCCCCATGCCAAGCCATGATATCACTAGGGAACTTATGCCATTTCTCAGAGATCCTCTCTTCGTCATAGAAACCTGCGAGGTTTATTAGATGCTTCCTCAACATCAAATTCACGACCTTTCTCTTTCCTTCTACATATCTGGGTTGCGTGTTCCCCTCTGTGCATGCACCCTTGTCTGGGGTCTCTCTTTCTCTTTGCAAAGCCTCATGCACCTCCCTATTCACTGTCTTTGCATATATCCCCCTCCTTCATGCCCTTCCCAGGATGGTTCTTGAACTATCTGGTTCCTTCTATCAGAAGGAAACTTGGGTCAGCCTGGGTATGCAAGACTCTGTGGTACTTTGGGCTGACAGCCTCCCATCTCCTTAGCTATACCATGCTTCCATTCATGGGGGTGGTTTATTATCCAACCACCAGTTCTTCCTTCATCAATTGATTCCTCTCCTTGGGATCCGAATGAGTCTTATTATCTCAACAAAGGGAATTTGGGTCATTTGAACTAATGAACCCTCTCCACAGTTTCCTCACTCTTTCCTCTAGTGATGTCATGGCCAATACTTCAAGGCCTCACCCCCACAGTTAGTCATTGAAAAATCTAAATAATACATTTACATTGTTTCCATGCCATAGCATGGTGATCATAATTAATGATTAATTACAAGATGGGGGAAACAAGGGTATTACAGAGACCCTAATAAATGAATGGGATGCTCGAGGGATTGAGATCAATGAAGGGGTACATTCCTTGGTTTGGAAAAGTCAAGATCAAGAGAGTTGGTGGAAAAATGGGATAAATGTAGGAGAATATCAGTTGGGTTGAGAGTTTTATGAGTTGTCAA
>SNQJ01S0108865.1:8586-26243 GCA_010110895.2 Picea sitchensis
GTGGACCCATGTATGTCATAGAGAACCTGTCATGCAAATTATATTTGACCACAACAATGGCTAAATTAGAGCTAGCAATGATCAAAAGATCATCAACATAGAGTACTAAAATCATCAAAGAGTTAGTAGTCCCCAACATGTAAGCATTGCAATCAGATTTACATCTAACAAAATCATGTGAAAGTAGATAAGAATCCATCTTTTCATACCATGCTTTAGGTTCTTGCTTGATGCCATAGAGAGACTTCTTCAGCCTACATACTAAAGATGAATTTTGAATGAACCCCTATGGTTGCTCCATGTAGATCTCCTCTGAAATATTTTTGTGAAGAAAAGAATTCTTCACATCCATCTGGTGAAATTCCCATCCTATGGATGTTGCAATGGCTAGAAGAAAGTGAATGGAGTCCCATATTTTCTATAGGATCAAAGGTCTCATCATAATATATCCCATGAATCTGCTGAAATCCTTTTGTAACTAATATTGCCTTATACTTGCTCACTTGTTGGCCCTTGACTAAGATTTGGGATAACCTTGGTCATTTTTGACCTATTTTGGGATTTCGACAGCTAGTCGAAGGAGGATCACAAGACGAAGCAGAGATCATGGGATCTCGGCCCACTTTGGGTCCTTTTTGGGTTTTTGGGATAATGTAACGGTAAAAGGGATGTCGAACCATGGGTTTACCCATGTTTAGGCCTATTTTGTAAATATATAAATAAATAGCTAGGCGATGTAAGAGTATGGTTAATAAGCTAAGTGCTAGATCAACATCTATGTGATGTAGGCTAAGTGCTAGAGTAAATTGTAACTGCTTTGTGCCTGTGTGAAACTTGCAGAGCTAAGTGCAAGTTGTTGTAATACATTGTGGAAGGCTTTGTGCTGTAGCGCAAGGAAGAAGGATCTAGTGAGCTGCGCAGAACTTCTATCTTATGCAAAGAAGGGATTTTGTGGCTCTGTGCTGTAACCGATTGAAGACGCTAATAAAGAAGAAGAGTTGGTGGACGTATCCCCAGGGTGGGGGTGAACCACGTAAATTTGTGTGTTATGCTTTGTGCTTTGACTTGATGTGTTTATCTATGCGTTTTCTAAGTGTTGTGATATATTTAGATAGATCTACTTATGATTTGTGCTTCTTATATGTGTGTATATTAGATCTGACATGTATGAAGATGCGTAGTGCTGATCTATAGGATCTGATCTGTTTTATTGTCGTTAAGTGCTGAAATACCTTAGATCTAAGTGAATGTTACGATGCTCTATGTTATCTACGAAGTATAATAACGGTTGAATATTGACAAATGATTGATGCTAAGTGCTCTGTAAGCGATATAATCATAGATCTATGTCCCAGCTAAGGTTGCAGACACCTGAGTCTTACAACCAATCCTGCCTCTACCTCGAGTGAGACTTCATCTGCTTCACAGGTGTTGCTGAAAGGGCTGGTAGTTAAGGTTTTGTTGGTGTGTTGTTGTAGCATTGAACCCTAGGTCTACCCCTGTGCCAACAAATGGTTTCGTTGCCGGGACCTGAAACTGTGATTGCTTGGAACTGAAGAAGAAGAAACTTTGTGAAAAGATTTGTTCTGAAACTGTGGAAGCTATGTGTGTAGATCTATGCCCTAGTGCACAGTATTCTACTTGATCTAAAAATCTTTGTGCCAAGAAAGGAAGGTCATATCTAAAGAAAAGAAGCAAGATCTGAACGCTTTGTGCTCTAAGAAAAGTAAAAGTGGAAAGTTTCTGAAGAAAAGGGGTCAGATCTACAAAAAAGAGGTAAGATATGTAAGCTATGTGCTCTGATAAAGGTAAGAATAGTTAAAAGTTTTTATATCTCGAAGCTTTTTTCTCTGTAGAAGTAAGATAAGTGAAAATTTTTGTTTCTAGAGCACGGATCTAGGCATGTTTGATAGACTCTGTCTTAGCTTGAAAACTAGGGCTCTGATGGATGAAAGAAGGTTTGATATGAATATATCTGATAAGAATAGTGATAGATATGTTATACCTATGCATAGAAAGAATGTTTGGACTAACAAATGGATGCAGGATCCTAGAAAGAATTTTTTGCAGGCTAGCTACCATGATCTTGGTGCGTAGTACAAAAGAAGTTGGGGAACATCTAAACGAAGGAGAGGGTTAACCCTCTGTTGCAGTTGCAGAAGACCGGGACATATTGCTAAGGAATGCCCTGGTGGAAGACCTAGTTGTCTCTGTTGCAAAGCTTTGGACCATGAAGTGTTGAATTTCCCTAGAATGATTGATAAGCTTGAAGGAATGAATATGAATGAACAAAACCCTAAGACAGATACAGAAAAAGCAGAACCCCAAAGAGAATCAGAAAATATGTTACTAAAGATAAAAGACACCTTGAATGACCATCAACATGTTAGGTTATCAGAGATCTTTAAAGAAAAAGAATGCATCGAGGTAAGAATAGGAGACTTCGACATTGACTGTGTTCTGGATGAGGAAACACAAGTGAATGTTATGATAGAGAGAAATTGAGAAGCTATAGGAAGGCCTGCTATGATCCCTTCATTAAGAGGAATAGGGCTATTCAGAAGAAAACTAGTAAACCTATGTGGAAGGCTTACTCAGATATCTATGAATGCTAATGGAACTTCGACAGAGGAAGATTTTGAGATTATCTAATTTATTGAGGACAATGCCCCATTTACTATGTTACTTGGAAAACCTTAGATTGAAAGAGATTAAGCCAGAAAGAAGGAAGAAGAAGAGGTTTTAGAACAACAAAGACAAGAATTAAAAGATTTCATGACCAGAAGGATCGCGCAGTTGATTGAAGAACAGGAGAACAAATCGAAGCTATTTGACACTAGAAGCCCAGATGTCAAAGCTGCATGAGAATTCAAGGAATCACAGAAGATTGAAGTATCTATCTCAGATATAGAAGAAGTATTACCTCCGAGTTATAGGAGAGAACCTCAACATCACGAATTGACTATGTCCAAGGAAAATAAGAATCAAAATGGGAAAAGAACCACCGAGAAGAAGCTCACTGGAAAGAAGGCTAGAAAGCTGAGTAAAAAGAAGGCTAAAATTGAAAAGTTACAACAAGTTCCAGGGGGTACCTCACAGAAAGAAACTTTGCAAAATTGGAGCTTCGTCGGGATATTAGAACAACGACATGGGTCACTTCGCCATGGCAAAGCGATATAGCCGTTGGAGGCTGATATATCCGTTCAACTGCCGCTATGAATGATTTGAAAAGAATTGATGGCTCACCACCAGATTGTTGGACCACACCATAATGGACATAATAGGAATTAATGGAGACCCCATACCCATTTGAAGCAAACCATTGCCAAGATTGCCTATTTATCTCATCGTGCCATGCACGAAGAACACTTTTTCCAACTGAGAATTTGAAGCCTGTAGACTAGTAAGTGTATACAGTGATCATCACGCCCTTGTTGTTCATTCCTGTGCAGTATTATGACCCTGATAATTTATCCCGAGCACGTATGTCCGACGAGCTCACCGCAGTCGAAGAATCTGTAACAGAAGTTATGCTTGATTTAATGATTGAGAGAGTCATGTCAGAAAGAGGAGTGTCTACAGGTGTTCAAGCATCGTCGACAAGAGGACTGGCAACATCTCCATCCACTGCTCAAGCCGGACCATCCCGTTCGGTCGATGAGAAGCGCAGTAAGCATTGGGATGATCTCGCGAATGCTAAGTTGATTCCAAGTATACTACCTGCCTATATTCCACCCCTGAGTGGTGCGATTAACCGTGACAGTGTACCTAGATACTTTGAGTACCCTTTGGTCACGATGTACCTCCCGAAAGGGATACACACAGTCCGCACAGATCAAGATAAGATCGCAGCATTGAAGTTTAGTGACTTCAACCTTGGTGATAGGAAGGCTTACAGCATGCTCACCCCTCACAAATATCTGACCAGAAATAAAGGTAAGAACTCAAAGATTATCTTGCAGTCATGGACCCAGAACCTCGCGTAGTCTACATTGCTGAACGTGATGAAGATTCCGCACTTCGGACGACATCAGGAGGTGAATGCATGTGTAAAGTTACTGTTGTCGTGCTATCACGGAGGATACTTATGGTTGAACCGACGCATCACCGTGGATCTGAATTTGATCAATCGGATCATAGGGCTTAGCATGCAAGGCCTTAACCCATAGGATTTTTACCCTGGGAAGACCTTAGACCGAGCATTAGCACAGAGAATCAAAGAGACTTATGGCGATGTTGAGAAGGGAACGTGACGTTACAAGGTAGCCTCTATTCAGAGTGGTGCAGTGCGCCTTGCATGTCAAATGATCCCAAGCAAGCTAGTTCGCAAGAACCATCCCACCCAAGTGATTGGATTCATAGTAGACCTCGCAGGGAAGTGCACAGAAGGAATTCAAATGAATTGGGTGAAGTACTTGGTAAACCATCTGGAATTGGACTACAAGGAAGAAAAATACCAAGGATATGAGTTCCACTTTAGCTGGCTTCTCATATTGATTGCATTCGTCGCATGGGAGATGCTGGAAGGTGTGACCTTCCTGGACATAGAGCCCTTCGAACCTTTGGCTGCAAAGTTCAACACCTTATGGTACTCCAATGATATGAACAAGCAGTGGCAATCCAATGTTGTCTTCCATACTTACTACAACCAGTTGAAGCATGTCATCCAGTCAGAGCCTCAGATGACCTCGAATACCCTCCATAAGTTTTGCCCCTAAATGAATTTGTTAGGGTCTTAACCCGCACACAGGTAGAATAATATATTCGGGTGTAATAAAGGTCAATATTAATAAGGCCTTTCAATAAAACAGAATAAGGCATATGTAAGAAGACTTAATAGAAGCTTCCACTTCTAGAAGGATCTTCCTCTAGATGCTTCTTTTGAGAGACATATTTAGTATAAATAGGAGTCGAGGGTATGAGAACCCTAGCTTGGAGATTATTGTAATAGAGCGCTGCTCGACTGGAGGTTGCCCCCTCGAAGAGGCCCATGAACATTTCTTTCTGAATCAAATTGTTATTTCTGTTGTTGTTCTTATATCATTTTTGTGCTCTTGTGGAGATTATGCTGGTTATATTACTGTTATTCTACCATTTCTAGCATTTTATTTCTATACTACATACTTTTTATATCTGGTATATTACAAGTGGTATCAGAGTACTTTCCTTGGCATAAATTGTGGGTAATTTTTTTTCAGGGTAGAGACGTATTCCGATGTCTTTAAGCCACAGAGATCTATCGTTACACACATAAACCTGCAGTTGAGGGATTCATACACACAGGAGATACAAGTGGTTCTGAAGCACGGAAATGTTGACCACTCTTGTAACCCATGTTGGTACCCCTTCGAGTGGTAGCGCATTAGACAACACCTGTGTACGTATCGGCCTAGATTTCTTGAAGCCCTCTTTAGACAAACCGATCGACCGCCTGACTACTATAGTGCCACCGAGAACAGCACTAGAGAAGATACTCTCTAGTACATGGGTAGTCGGGTAGTACGACTAAGGGTACGGTCTATCCTCCTTATTTAGTGTTAGTGCCCTGAGATATTGGACTGAGTACTACTGTTGGACCTTGCATGTATATTAGAGAGCTATAGCACAGGGCAAACCCTTCTCTGTAGAAACCTTGAATACCTAACCCTTGGGGACATAAACATAAACTAATTAAAACAGACAAGATCTATTACCGCGCAACTATGCTTGGGTTTCCAAATCACTACACTTTTATTCATGGTTAAGCATTTGGGGATTTCATCTCTACAGTACTCTTTAGACCGGAGTATAACTCGGCAGGTGTAATAAAAAAAAAAAAAAATCTGGAAATTTTTTCACCATTATTTGAGACCTATTCCATTGGATTCACCTCTTCTCCCTTATCACCTTCATACATATCATTTTTCAGAAAAAATTTCTGACCCCACTCACCCCTTTTCAGTTCCCTCATCCTCATGGCCCATACCCATAGCCAAGAATTGGAAGCTCGCTTCAATACCTTGCAATCTAGTCTCACCGCGACCCAACAAGAAGTGAAACAACTTAGTGCCAATTTTGAAACCATCAATACAACCATCAATACAACCATGCAGTCCTCAATGGAGGAAGTCAAATAAGAACTAACCACCCAGCTTGAATCTATATTTTCATCACTCTGCACCAAACTGAATATCCCTACAGATAACCCTTCCTCTGACTCACCTCCCCATATTGAAGGTAAACATTCCTCTCATTCCCATAACTTATAGCACCATCACTTTCAACATGAACTACGCCTTCCAAGGGTGGAAGTGACCAAATTTGATGGCTCAGACCCCACTGGTTGGGTAACCCAAATGGAACATTATTTCTCTTTATACGACATTACAGATGACTTGGCCAAACTCCGGTATGGTGTTCTCCATCTAGATAAAGAATGTTGGTAATGGTGGCAATGGAGAAAAACTTCCCATCAAGGGTATATTGCTTGGACACACTTTGTGGCTGAGCTTTATGAATGCTTTGACACTGACACCAAGCATTTGGGCCGTTTGACAAAGTTAAAATAATCAGGAACAATAGAAGACTTTATAGCTGCCTTTGAGCGCATGGCTTTTCGAACAGAGGGCATGACCGATGCCTTTTTTCAAGAGTGTTTTATCAGTGGCCTCAAGGATGAGATTAGGGCCCATGTCCTCATGGTTCGACCTTCAAGTTGGGTGGAGGCTACTAAAAGAGCTAAAGAAGCACAATGGGTTGTATCTTCTTCAAACTGAAAACCCTCTTTTATCCCTCACCCTAAACTCGTAAATTCCACTACTCCCTCCGCCCCACTAAAGATCCAAAAATTGACCAGGGATGAAATGGATGAATGCCAACTCAAAGGCCTTTGTTATAACTATGATGACAAATTTTTCCTGGGCCACAAATGTAAGGAACAAAATCTTTTTATGGCCATCTCTGAGGATATTTCAGAAGAGGATGTTGAAACTCCCCTTGTGTCTGGGTCGCCTGCAACCACTGAAATAACCCCTCCCTGAATCAAAGTGTTATTTTTGTTGTTGTTCTTATATCATTTCTGTGTTCTTGTGGAGATTATGTTGGTTATATTACTATTATTCTGCCATTTCTAGCATTTTATTTCTGTACTACATACTTTTTATATATGGTATATTATAGAAGTTCAGCATGGACCGCCACTTCATTTATATAATAGTGTGCGTTGATGAGCACAAGAAACAGTTGTAGTCATATTACAAGTTGACCGAGGAAGACATCGAAGAGATCACCAAGGACTGGTTGACAAACCTTCTCATTCCAGCGAACCCTGTGGAGTTGCCCGATATTGATATTCATGATGTAGACAGTGCATTTGTAAGGACTTCCTCTATCACACCAGACGAAGGGAGTGACGACGAAGAGATAGAAGACGCAGAAATTGAACAACAAAAAGGTGAAGTACCACTGCCTAGGGACAAAGAGGACTCGTTGAAGAAAATGAAGGTTTCACCTCTGAAATATTCCTCCCGGAAGAAACGTAGAACTCCTATAAGCAAGATGCAGACTACCCTCACATTGGATGATTTTAATTTCATCATTGCAGCTATCATTGATGCTTCGCAGGAGATAGTAGAGAAGCAGGAGGTGAAGCAGGAGCAGATGTATAATCGTATCGAGATTGAACTCCAAGGAGTGCAGCAGGCACTCCAGTCTAGTGGCGTAGTCTCCACTACGCCTCTAACAGCAGGAACAGTAGAACCAAGAGATGAGCCAGCTCAACTCCACCGGATTGCTGATATGGTCGAAGCTTGCCTTCGACGAGCTCAAGAAGACACAGTGCAAGCCACCCAAGCTTTGACACAGGTACAGGGAGTACTTGTCGAGCAACGCAGTGCTGCTGAACAAGAAACAATTACTCTTCAAGAACAATGGGACAAAGAGAAAGAAGAGCTACATCAAAGCAAGGAACAGTTGCTCGCAGAGCAGCTCGAAGTAAAGGAACTAGTCAACAGAGCATTCCTCTCTGCGACAGTTGTTGAAGTACAGGCCGAAGAGAGAGTTCCACAGCAGGTGGCATAACTTGATGAAGTAATCCAAAAGCTCCAGTAGTCCATCACAGATATGGAACTTTGTACTGTGCCCAAGACCCCCCAAAAGATAAGAGACCAATGAGAAGCAACTACTCACAGTGCAGTCGACAGATTAAAATATCTTGCATTAGAATGCAAGAAACTAAGTAATCACAACACTCAGACCTATGAGAAACTCACTGAGAACCCGGAGTTAAATACATTGGAGTCGCAGCTCCAAGAGGTGAAGCAGCATGCAGATACACTTCAGATGCAGCTGGAGGCTCTATCGGTTGTAGACAGAATGAAGAGGTTCCATGAGCAATGCACCACCCAGCAGCAGAAACATACAATTCAAAGCAAGGTTATGGAAGTCAGCCAACGAATTCAACCCGTGAAAGACAAGGCATGTCTGTTGTTTACAGAAGTTGAGAGCCAAGGAGAAAAACTAGAACAGGTTTCCATCACTGCAGAACAATGCTTAGAAGGACCAGTGAATGATGCAGTGATCCATGAGTTCACTGAACAGGAGGCCAAAGAGAAGCAGCAAGTCGAAGCAACTCGAGCCAAGATCGAAGCCTTCGAAGAAGAACTGATCAGACCTGAGTGACTCAGGATGAGTCAGAGGTGAGTGTTGGGGGCTTGCTGGCCCTTGACCAAATTTTGGGATAACCTTGGTCATTTTTGACCTATTTTGGGACTTCGACAGCCAGTCGAAGGAGGAGCGCAAGACGAAGCAGAGATCACAGGATCTCGGCCTACTTTGGGTCCTTTTTGGGTTTTTGGGATATTGTAATGGGAAAAGGGATGTCGTCCCATGGGTTTACCCATGTTTAGGCCTATTTTGCAAATATATAAATAAATAGCTAGGCGATGTAAGAGTATGGTTAATAAGGTAAGTGCTAGATCGACATCTATGTGATGTAGGCTAAGTGTTAGAGTGAATTGTAAGTGATTTGTGCCTATGTGAAAATTGCAGAGCTAAGTGCAAGTTGTTGTAAGACATTGTGGAAGGCTTTGTGTTGTAGCGCAAGGAAGAAGGATCTAGCGAGCTGCGCAAATATTCTGTCCTATGCGAAGAAGGGATTTTTTGGCTCTGTGTTGTAACCGATTAAAGATGCTAATAAAGAAGAAGAGTTGGTGGACATAGGTGAACCACATAAATCTGTGTGTTATGCTTTGTTCTTCGACTTGATGTGTTTATCTCTGCGTTTGCTCAGTGCTGTGATATATTTAGATAGATTTACTTATGCTTTGTGCTTCTTAGATGCGTGTATGTTAGATCTGACATGTATGAATATGCTTAGTGCTAATCTACAGGATCTGATTTGTTTTACTGTCACTAAGTGCTGAAATACCTTAGATCTAAGTGAATGTTGCAATGCTCTGTGCTATCTGAGAAGTATAATAATGGTTGAATATTGACGAATGATCGATGCTAAGTGATCTATAAGCGATATAATCACATATATGTGTCCCAAATAAGGTTGCAGACACCTGAGTCTTGCAACCACCCCTGCCTCTACCTCGGGTGAGACTTCATCTACTTCGCAAGTGTTGTCGAAAGGGCCGGTAGTTAAGGTTTTTTTGGTGCGATGTTGTAGCGTTGAACCAGGGGTCTGCCCCTATGCCAACATCACCTGACCATCTACTTCTCTCTTGGTCCTATAGGCCCACTTGCATCTGACAAGTTTCCTCCCTGGTGGAAGTGGAACCAGATCCCAAGTCTGATTCTCTAGGAGTGAATCATACTCCTCCTGCATGACTTCTTCACATAATGGATTTCTCACAGCCTCACTATAGAGTTGCGGATCAGAAGATTGAACCATATGGAAATGCATGGGCATCGCTAGTTTAAAATTTGAAAGTACATGAGAAGGCTTCTCATGCTGAGATCAAGTCCTCCTCTAATCCAGTGGATTCATTGTTTCCTAAAGTGTGGACTGTTCCCACTTGGGCATATGTTGAAGCTCTGGTGTTGGCTCCTCATATGGCTGTACTACTTTCTCAAATCCATATATAAAATCCTTTGAATCTAAGTCTGAATATGTAGCATCTGAGTGTATGGAATCATCATCTCTGATGTCTGGAACCAATGGAAGCACAAGAGTCTATGGATGTTGCATTATAGGTGCATGCAAAGGACTCTCCTCAAACTGAACATTGCACTCAATGATGAGTTGGTTTGTAGAGGGATCAATCAACTTGTACCCCTTCACATCATCTAGATATCCCACAAATATGCAATGTGTGTTATGTGGATCTAATGCTTTCCTCTTTTCAGAAGGAATATGGGTCCATGCGCAAGATCCAAAGACATGGAAGTGTGTGACATATGGTTTGTCACATGTCTAAGTCTCAAAAGGTGTCATGTATTTAGTAGATCTATGAGGAGATCTGTTTTGTATACAAGCAACACAGTTAAGTGCCTCATCCCAAAGCTTGGAAGGAAGAGACCTCACATGCAACATGCAATTGGTCATCTCCTTGAGAGATCTTTTCTTCCTTTCAACAACTCCATTATGTTGTGGAGTGTATGGAACTGTATGTTGCAACTGGATACCAGCCTCACGACAAATATTTTGAACATATTTGTTGATATACTCCCCCCCATTGTCTGTATGAAGGATATTTATTTTCTTCCTAGTCTGTGTTTCAACTAGAGCTTTAAATTCGTTGAGATGCTAAAAAACTTCATACTTTTTCCTGAGAAAATAAACTCAAGTATAGTGTGAGTAATCCTCAATGAATGTAAGGACATGCCTTTCTTTGTTGATGGACGGATGTGGAAATGGACCCATGAGATCACTATGAACAAGATCCAAGGAAGAGGAGGCTCTCCTTTCCTTCCCATTTTCAAACTTCTCTTCATGATGCTTACCAAGAATGTAGCCTTCACAAACCCCTTCAGAAAAGTAAATATTTGGCAAGCCTTTGACCATTCCTTGCTTGGAAATTCACCGCATGTACATAACATTTAAATGACCAAATATCTCATGCCATACTCTACTACTATCATCAGCATGTGTTAGTAGTAAATAGGAGTTATGGTCAACAAACTTAGTGAATTTATACATCCTTGATTTGTGATCTACCTCACCAATTGCAATAATGGAATTGTCATGCATGTCAAGTATAAAAACTAAATCTGATGTAAATTCAACCCTTTTATATGTTTGAGTGATCTGATAAACTGAGCGAAGATTTATAGAAAGCTTCAGAACATGTAAAGCATTCTCAAAACTGCCATTCGGGAGTTCTACTCTCCCTTCTCCTGTTACCTCTACTAGAGTATCATCTCCCATAAGTATAGGGGGACTTGAACATGCATTAATAGAAGTAAAAAATTCCTCTTTCACTGCCATATGATGTGATGTGCCAGAATATATAATCCATGAATCAGATGAGGAATCAATTGCAACAAGACCATGATGATTACCATTCTTAGATGCAGGATCTTCTTCCTTCTTCTTCTTGGCTCTTTCTGGAATGAAGTTTCCAAGGTTGTTCTTCTGAAGTACCTGAGCCATAAGATAGATTTGGTTCTTCATGTATGTTGATTATTCATGATTTAGTTTATTGCATTAAGTGCACTACTTTCCCTTCTTCTTCTTCTCTTTGGAACCTGAAGAGTCTTTGGAACCTAAAGAATCCTTGAAGGGTTTGGAATATCCCTCCTTCTTTGGCTCTGGATGTGATTTCCCCTTTCCTTTTTGTTTGGATTATCCTTTTCCATCATGCATGGTGAGTGTATATTCTTTGGGATCCTTAATTAGGCCCATCCGAATGAGTTTTTCCTACTCATGTGTGATAGAATCAATGAATTGATCCATGGTAGGCATCATCCACTTTGATCCCAAGAGATATCTCCCAGAATGGAAAGCGGAGACATAGACAACATATTTTTGTCCTAGCTTAGAAAATGTTGATAGAATAAGTTGGTCTACTTGTGTAGACTTATCAATACCACAAGATTCCAAGCTCAATATCAAAGATTTTAACTTGGTAAAGAAATCATGTATATTATCAAAACTTTTAGGATCCAAGGTATTCAACTCTACCTCAAGCAGATGACCTCTCATCTCATCCTTCTTCCAAACATACTTTCTAAGGTTGTGCATATCGCTTTTGGAGTCTTCCATCCAACTACATGAAACCATAAATCAGTTGAAAACAATTCAAGAAGAAGTCATGTGGCCTCATCCTTTCGGTTTGCCCATCTGGTCTTCTCAATTTCTGATGTAGGTTTTGTTTATGTCCCCATCATCAAATTGTACAGTCCTTTCCTTTTGAGTTGGAATTCAGCCTTGGGACTCCAATAAAATTAATTTTATGGTGTGAGGATTACCACCAATTTATATTGAAGAATTGGTGGCGTATCCATCTCTCCCACTGATTCTGAGAAACCCTAAAATTTACCCCCAATCTACAAGTGAAAAAATTGAGAAATCACTGCAAAAAAGGAACTTGTAGAGGTTGTCTCACCTTCCCTTAAGACACAGAGTGACAGGCTCCTAGTTGTTGCACTCTAGTAGTGTACTAGGGTGCGACAAGTCCAAAACTGAAAACACTATAAGTCTAGGGTACAACTGTCACACCATTCAACAAAGAGAAGTTGTGACACTTACAGATTGTCGCATTTTTCAACAAAGAAAGGGTGCGACAGTGTTTGTTACATGGATTTTTCTCCCTGAAACTCTGATTTTCCTATTCTTTGGATTTTCTGGCTTGCTCCAAGCAACGTATCTCTAATACCATGTCAATGTTTCATCAAAACCTGCACAAGAGATCTATCTAAAGAAAGTACAAACAAAGCTTATCAAGAAAGGACGAGAGGTTCAATATGGAAGAATGAGAAAATATATTCACACTAGTCCAATGAGCTAATCAATGATGATCATTCTGATACAATGAATGAGTGGAATACACTCATATATAGGAAAGAACATTCCATAATTGAAAAAAGTGTTCAAGCAATTAGCTTTCCTTACGAATGCATGCATACATAATAGTGATGGTCTAAATAGAACTAGTTAGTTAACTCCCACTGAACTAGTGTGTCGAAAATATAAATTTCTCCAACAATACTTAGAAGCACAATATGGAAAAGTTTGGGAACAAGACTACTTTATTCAATTGACAAAAATCAAGCACTTCAGTGATATTGAAGGTTAAATTGATAATTTCAGGTGTTTCCACAAGGGTGGATAACATAAGTGATGGACATCTATTAAAAGATTACATGGGTGGATTACAAGAAGACATTAAACATGAGATTTTCTTAAAACATGTTGAAAATATTATGGAGGCTATGCAATTTTCTTGTCATATTCAAGCCAAGAATAGAGCTACACAAAAGTATACCACTAGATCATATGTAGGAAGAAAATATATATTTGGGTCTCATAGGGAAACCCTACCTCAACCTACTCAAATATCACCAAGGGAAATGGAGGAAACAAGAGAAAAAGGACTATCTTTTTATTGTAATAAAAAATGGTCAAAAGGGAATAAATGTCAAGAAACAAAATTTTTCACCTTGGAGAATAATGATGAAGAGGAAATGGAGGCATATATACAAAGAGATGAGAATGAAATAGTGGATTTAAAAGAGTAGGAAAAAGATCTAGAAATTATGAACAACAATGAGAGGCATGAAATATGTGTTCATGCATTGGCCAGTTTGTGAGCACCTTAAAACATTAAGATTGTAGGACACATTTAGAAGCAAAGGGTCATAATTCTTATTTACTTAGGGAGTACCCATAACTTCATTGATAAAATATTAGCAGAGAGCCTCAATTGTTTTGTGTATCCAATGACAATTTGTTAAGTTTTGGTTGCTAATGGAGGTAGTATTGATTGTAGAGGAAAATGCCACAACATTAAACTTAGTATGGGAGAATATAACTTAGAAAGTATGATGTATTCCATTCCCATTGGAGGTTTAGATGCTTTTATGGGGATTCAATGGTTGAGAACATTATGTACAGTTTCTACAAATTATAAGGAATTATTCATGATATTTGAATTGGACGGAATTCAATATGAACTCAAACGGCTAAAATATGCACCTTCTTAGGTCATCGGCTCTCATAGAATGGAAAAGATCCTAAAAAAGGGTAGTAAGGGAGTGGTGGTTAGACTTTATTCTATGGAAGTAAAGCAGGAAGATGAAAATATTCCAGAGGAATACAAATGCACCTTGGAATATCACCGTAGGGTATTTCAAGAAATTCCTAAAGGGATACCTTCATCTAGGGATCATGAACATCAAATTTAACTAACACCTCAATACAAGGAGAACACATTTTTGTAGAGGTTATTATATAACCTCCCTGAAAAAAAAAATCTATCCCTTTTCTATTTATAGCGAAGGCAGGCAATCAAAGGTTTTTGCAAATTTTTTTTACCGATGCACCTTTAAGGTATATACGCATTGGTGCACACATAAACAATAACACATAGATGCTTAAATGTATAAAAACAATGTCATACATTATAATAAAAATAACAAGCATCGATCAAAGCACATCGTTGTCATTAAACATTACGCCCCGATGTGTATCACTGTCGTCAGGCGCACCACGACAGGGTAAATAAAAAAAATAATTACCAAACCAATTTGAATTGTTATAGTACATCTCATGCTTCCAAACTCACAAGCAAGAAACAATTCTCATCCTCCTTCCAAAGAAGCCATGTTTCTGGTGCTATACAACGAGTTAGATAACTCCATTGGTAGAGTCCACACATTTCCAAATTTTTGAAATTACCATGAATTTTCATTTTCTTTCAAAGGTGGAACCGTGACTCCTCGAGATATAATAGTCTAGGTAAATTTTTTATTACCTTCCTATTTTCACTTTCATTAATTAAAGTTTGAATTTAGCTTGAAATTTGGCATTTTTTCAATTTCTTTTCCAATTTCGCATGGTGCACCTGAATGCTTTGGCTCACCCTGAAGTGTTGTGTCATGTGTTAAATTCATAGTTAGAATCATTGTCAGTGCATCGAATATAACCATAAGCACCGATGTCGTTCAATAATGAGCATCGTGATAAATTTTAAAAACAAATTCGATGCTCTGGTAGAACTGGTGCACCAATTCTTTCAGTTTAACAAAGTGCACCGATGATTTTGCATACTCTAAATTTAAGTGCAACAATGTGTTTTTTTTTACCAACTCCATCGGTGTAGTTAAAGGAACCACGTCGAGAAAATACTAATCAATTTGGCATGTCAGGGCATTTTATTGGATGCCCCATTACCGGTGCTCTATATAAACCAATGCATTGCAAAATGTAATGTTGGTGCTACAATAGCAAGGTAGCATCATTTCATTCATAGTAACACATCCCACCGCTAAAGGTGCAATAAAAAAAATTAACCTATCGGTGCCCACAGGTCCATAAAACGTACTGGTGTTGTAAAAAGAATGAGGCCAAGTATAATATTTCATAATATATAAGCATGGTGCATCTTATTATATGCACAGGTAAAATACTTGTTGGTGCGACAATAAACATAGAGCACTAGTGCATAAATTCTAACAGTACGCACCACGACAAGTTTTGAAATATAAGCATAGTGATGCATTTTTGTGAGGCCCCATAACTGGTGCGTTATGAAAGACAACTCACCTGGAAGTACTCCTCCTAATAAAAGGCCTTATCGATATCCTAATCAACAAAAGGGAGAGATTGATAAAATGGTATAATACATGTTGGATTCGAGTATCATTCAACCAAGTCGGAGTTCATTTTCAACTCTATTAGTGATGGTGAGAAAAAAAAGATAATTTTTGGAGGATGTGTCTTGATTATAGAAATCTAAACAAAATCACCATAAAGGATAAATTCCTTATTCCAAATACTGATGAGCTATTCGATGAGTTTCATGGAGTGGCTTATTTTACAAATCTAGATCTTAAGTCAAGATACCACTAGATTAGGTGAAGAAAAAAAGACATTCCTAAAACATATTTTAGAACTCATGATGGGCACTATGTGTTCTTGGTCGTGCCTTTTGGGTTGACTAATGATCCTTTTACTTTTCAAAGCCTTGTGAACAAAAAATGTCTACCATAACTTAGAAAGTTTGTGTTGCTTTTCTTTGATGATATACTTATCTATAGCAAATCATGGGAAAACTGCATTAAACATGTGGATAAAGTCCTACAAATTCTTGCGAACAATCAATTGTATGTAAAAAGATCCAAATGTTCTTTTGGGAAACAAGAAGTAGAGTATTTGGGTAGAATTATTTCAAGGGAAGGGGTTAAGTTGGATTCTCAAAAGATCCAAGCTATTACAAAATGGCCTATTACTAAGAACATCAAGAGTCTTAGAGGATTTTTAGGTCTTACAAGATATTATCATAAATTTGTTAAGAATTATGAAAGCATTGCATTCCCACTCACATATCTCTTGAAGAAAAATTCATTTGTATGGAATGAAGAGGCTACCTTAGCATTCTCACTCTTAAAAGATGTCATGTCTTCTACACAAGTACATGCAACACTTGATTTTGGTAAAACATTAATAGTCGAATGTGATGCATCTAGACAAGGAATTAGATTAGTATTGATGCAAGAAGGGAGACCATTGACTTTTGAACATAAACAATTAAAGTGAAAAAACTTGCTGAAATATACATATGAAAAAGAAATGGCAGCAATTTTACATGCAATAAAAAATGACGACAATATCTCATTGGAAGGAATTTTAAATTCAAGTCATACCATGATAGTCTAAAGTAATTTTCGGAGAAAATATTATCATCAGAAGAGAAACAAAAATGGGTAGCAAAAATGAAAGGGTTTGAATTTGAAATAATCTACAAAAAGGGGAAGGACAATGTGGTCGTAGATGCCCCTTCTAGAATAAAAGAAGCCTTAAGTTTATATTCCATTACATCTTCCAATCCTGTGTGGTTGGAAGAAGCTCATCATGAATGGAAAAATGACAATAGTATGAGAAATAAATTACAATGTATAAAGGAAGGGATGAACTATGGAACATTGGGAGTGGAAGAGAGATATTCTCTAGTACAAGGGTAGAATATTTTTATTCCATGAATCAAAGATGAAGCAACACATATTAATGGAGTCTCATGAATCTCCAATGCCAGGAGATTCAGGGTTCCTTAAAACATATCAAAGGATAAAAAAATATCTTTTTTGGAAGGAATGAAGAAATACATTCAAAAATTTGTAAGAGAATGCCATGTTTTCCAAAGAAATAAAGGAGAAACAATAAAAACTCCAGGGTAACTTCATCCTTTACACATACCTAATCAAATATGGAAAGAGATATCAATGGATTTTATTACATGTTTATCAAAATTAGAAGGTAAGGATGCAATTTTTGTGGTCATGGATAGACTCACAAAATATGCACATTTTTGTGGAATTCAAAGTACATATATGACAAGTCAAGTGGTGGAAGTGTTCATGAAGGAAATTCATATACTTCATCGATTTCCTAAATTAATAGTAAGTGACAAAGATCCAAATTCCATAGGAATATTTTGGAAAGAATTATGGTAGATGAGTGGAACAAGACTAGCTATGAGCTCAATATATCATCCACAAACATATGGTCAAAT
>SNQJ01S0108865.1:26253-39560 GCA_010110895.2 Picea sitchensis
AACAAAAATATAGAAGAGAACATGTTGGGCCCGAGATATGATCAATTTATGATAGTTATTAGACACTTTTTGTCGAATGTACATATGTGTTTTTCACGTTTTGAAGGAGCTTTTTGAAGAATTTTATGCTAAAACGGTATGATTGACACTAGATACGTATGATTCGTGTTTAATGATTATATTGAGTATAATTTATCATGTTTTTACGCTTCCAAGGATCTGATTCACATTTTTTGTTGTTACAGGGTGAAAATGCACCACGTTTCTGCTTCCGGCACTCAGTCCAGCACTCCTTCCAGTGCTTGTTCTAGTACTCGATCCGACACTCTGTCCAGCACTGCGTATTGCACAAAAACAGAGGGCGACTTGGATGTTATGGTATTGGCATCCAGTGATGGGCGAATCGGGAACATGGGTTTTGTTCATGCTTGCCCCCTCCAGCTACTAAACTTTCGACAACTCAGTTTTAGTTGTTCAAGAGGGCGATTATTGGCTCGCTCTGTTTTAGCAGTTAGGGCATCATTTAATGAAAATTGCCGAATTTAGAAGTGGTTCGACCCTCCTATAGTCGACCACTTGGTTTGTAAACATTATAAATACCACCGAGATGGTCAGATAGTTGTTAAGCAGTAGAAGTATCATTGTGATATACAAAAATACGATTTTACTATGTTTTGCCATTTTACATTGCCAGATTATATAAGAGCTGCGTTTTTGAGATTTTATGATGAATTCGACCTGCTGAGTTCGTGGTGTGCTTTTAGGAAGTGACCACGACCTACTGGGGGGCCCACCAGTATTCTGGTAACTGTTCTTTGTGTTTTTTTATGCATTTCATAGTTTAGTTGTTCTCTTTATTTCTTGTACATGCATTTTTCATTGTGTTAATTAGTTTGTTGTTGTAGGTTAATTGCTTTGACTCTCTTTTGCAGGTTAGTATGATGGATTGTGTTAGCATGCATTGATCTTGTAGTTAGGAATGGATTTGCAAATCCCTAGACTAACCCCATGTGCAATTAGATATTAGATTATGCTTTTAGTTATGTTTTTAGAATCAAATTTAAAACAGAGTTTTAAATAGCATAAAATAGAGTTTTAATTTGGATTTTCTTTGACAAGGATTTGATGGATGGATAGAATTAATTTCAGTTTTTAATGATAGCTTGCTTATTTCAGTTTTATATAGATCTTGCTTACTTAGTTGTTGGCTAATACATTTGGTAGTTTACTTTTTAATGTCATGTCTTAATTTCTGTTTTAAAGCATTTTCTTATTGCAGTTTGGATTGTTAAGAATAGATATAACATAGTTTCGTTTTATGTAATTTCTTTCCTAGAGTTAAATTGCAATTGTATTTCTTAGTTAATGATTGAGTTTAAGTATGAACTTTTCTTACATAGTGTAGAAGTACAATGATGATCTCGTTATATTGTTGATGGTTAATAAATGAATATGCAGGGTAATTGACGATTGTTTTTGTCATGGCTAAATTCGCGTTGGATTGCTTAATCCATACCTTTCACTTTGCCATTGAGATTAATGTGGAGCTTATACCACTTGAGTTATATTTTGTTGTTAAGTGCCATCGAGATATTATAAGACACCGAATACACTCACATAACCACCAGCATTATACTTGAGTTTTTTGTAGGTTAAAGATAGTTTCTTGCTTTTCGTAGATCAGAAGATATAATTTCTTGCTTTCATAGATTAGAATATAGTTTTATTGCTGCTGTAGGATAGATAGTCTTTTGCTTTGATAGATTAGAAGAGCAGTTTGCTTATCATATATTAAGAATTAGTTGTTAGTTCTTCTTGTTTTCAATAAAATAGATCTCCTTTCATGAATTAGAGATAGTTTTGAAATTTGAGTTAAGAACATAGTCCACTTGCCTCTTAGGCTAGATAGTTGTTCAATGAGAAGTTTTAATTTGATTACTTGCAGTAGAAGTTCTCTTAGAGTAGTTAGTTGTCTATTTTCTTTACTTGGTTAGCTAGTTGTTTTTCTTACTTGTTTATTTTCTTTAATAGGTTAGTTAGTTGTCTTTGCTTACTTGTTTGCTTGCTTTAGTAGAATAGTTGTTGGCTTGTTATTTATTTGCTTTCTTAGGGTAGTTTCTCATTGAATGTAGGTTGGCAAGTTAAAGCAGTTTTCTTTTGTTAGTTGCTCATTGTTATGCTTAATAGTTGCTTTTGTTTATTGTTATGAACTAGTTTTCTTTAGGTAGGGTTTTTACTTGCTTTTCTTAGAACTATCCATCGATCCTTGCCCCAAAAGTACTTAGGTTACATAGTTTAATGTTGCTTAGTAGGGTTTTCTCATTAGATAGGTTTGCTTGAGTAGATTAGCCTTAGATAGTTACCTTCCTTAGTTAGGCTATACTCCTACCAGCCCTTCTACCTTTGGCATATATTTTTCTACAACTCTAAGTTTACTTACCCCAGGTTGACAATTTAATTGAGGGGTTTTAGTGTGTTTTTAGTACATATACAACACCCATCATTTTTTGGCGCCGTTGCCGGGGAGTTTTCTCTAGGTAAGAAGTAGTTAGGAAATAGATCATTCATAGACCTTAACATTAGCTTGTTGGCAGGGGAGCTTTAAGATGAGAGGTAAGAACCTGTGCATCTGCTATAGCAGGTTCCCCCGAACCCAATGGTAGTTTTTGTTTTTGTTTTTGTTTTCTTTCATGAATAGACCTAGAAACCGAATGGTAGATTTTATTTTTTGCTTTCTTTCATGAATAGGCCTAGAGACCCATAAGGTAGATACATTAAATCTAAATCAGACGTTTCAACTCCTTCCGATCTCTTTGGGGGAAGGAACGTTCCGCTTATAAAATCTGCAGACCGATACTGAAAAACGTGAGCTAGCTCAACTCAAAGAGATAAAATAGTCTCTGAGAAGACTAACACAAGGAGCACTATAGAACCAGAAATTGAAGCATCAATCATATTGGGACAGGGGGAAAGACCACTCGAACCTTCCGCAGAACAAAACAATACAACCTTTTCTTTTACACCACCACCAGGAAATCCTAATTTTGAAGATATCATAGACCCTGAATAGGTGAATATTTTGTTTGGTAGTTCAGCCAATGTGATTATCTCTCAAACTGACACAGAAAATTTGGCACCAATAATCTCAACCGGCTCGAGTAGAGTCCCAGATATCCAACCAATAAGAAGACCTTTCCATCAAAGGGAAACCTTGTTCTCTTCAAAGATAAAACCACCTAGGTATTCTCTTTTTGGAAACCTAGCCAATATGGATAATCAGGAAGACCATAACAGTGTAAGACACGGGGAGGAAGAAGAAACTGGAAACCAAACCGAAAATACCTTCAGATTTTTTATTTTGGACACCACTCCAAATGTCAACATGAAGAATATTCCTCTCTCAGCATTGCCTACTTTTTATAGTAAAAACAGTGAAGATCCAGACACCTTCCTATTTGAATTTGACATCTTATGTAGGAGATACAACTATGTACAAGATGCCCAGAAATTAAAACTCTTTCCTGCTACCCTCAAAGACTCTGCACTAAGATGGTTCATGGGGTTGGGAGAATCCAGTATTAGGTCTTGGGAATCCATGAAAGACATCTTTCTTAAGAAATACCAAGACTAATGCAAGACCAAAGAGTCTCGTAATGACATCTTTAAAATCCAACAATTAGAAGACGAGACCCTCGAAGATTATATGGAAACATTTGGTTATATCTCCCAGAAGTCAAAATACCATGACCTCCCAGAGGATGCAATTAGGGCTGTTCTCCTAAAGGGAATTTCAGACGAATATTTAGAGATGCTTAACCTGATGGCATCAAGTGACATTTCTCATAAACCTTTTGTTGAAATATGTGAAATGTGTAAAAATTACTCAAGGAGTAGAGCCAAAACAGGAAAGAATGTTCGGGACCCTTACAACAAAAACTTAAAACCAATTAGTTCAAATGGTATCAAAAGAGCAGAGATAGGGAAACTTTTAGAAAACTTCAAGACAAACATATTAAGCACAATAGGTTCCCAGTTGGAAACCCTTAAAATAAAAAAGAAACAGGAGGAGGAAAATGCAACAATGAGCATATATTGCCCAAGATGCGGGAGGAAGCATTCCTTAAGGGAATGCCCATTAGATAAAATTTCAGTTTGTGGCTTTTGTACAGAAGACCATTCGACTGAAAAATGTCCATCATTGCCTAGTTTATTATCCATATATAGGATTGGATATCCTGGGGAGTCTTCTTATGCACCTAGGAGGCCATGACAGCCTAGGGACCAACCCACATACCCAGATCTACGATCTCAAGTTCCACCCTATTATCAACAACAACAACAGTGGAACCCATCAGGTTGGAAAAACTGGTCTACTTAGTACCAACATCCTTGGATTCAAGGATGGAGGGGAGGAAACAACCAAGGAAACCCTCAAGCTCCACCTATCCCTATGTCCAACCATCCTTATCCTCATTTCCCACCGAACACTCTACAGCTTCTGCTAGGATTTGTTCCACCACCTTTAACTCCTATCCCACAACAACAACCACTACAATATCAAAATGCAAGATCCCCGAGACCGACACTATTACCGGCACAACCAGTGCCGAATACTAATAATAAGCCCCCTCAACCTCTTCACAATGTTGAGATGCATGCCTTCCCGACATATGTTATTACTCCTGTTCCATTACAGGAAATTCAACTAAGATCGGAAAAATCTCTAGAGAGGCAAAAACCTTCAGTAGTCATCCGGGAAGAAGAAGAAGAAGAAACCACCAAACAACCCATGGATGACACTAGGTGGGAAGATGTTATTATCTCGAAGAATCAAGAACCCAAGCTTCCCCAAAATGAACCTTCACAAATTACGAAGGCCCCTCCTTATCCAAACCGATTGGTAATCGCAAAACCTACCACTCAACCAAAATTTGACATTTTGAATGAATTGAAAAATATTTGTGTCAAGATTCCCCTACTTCAAGCCATTAAAGACATTCCAATCTACAGTAAGGTAGTCAAATAATTGTGTATCAAGAGGCCAAGTAGGAAGCAAAAATACCCCCCTACAATACACTTGATAGGAGGACTTTCCGAATACATATCAGAGTAGCCAAAACTAGCAAAATATGGGAACCTAGGAAACCCTGTAGTGACTATAACTATTAATGAGGTCTCCATTGGAAACACTCTCATAGACCTAGGAGAAGCCATCAATGTTATGACCACTACTACCTTGGAACAATTATAGTTACAACCTCTTCTTCGGCCTACCCCAACCATTTTGGAATTAGCAGATAAGACTAGGGTTATACCTGAAGGGATTTTAGATGATATCATGGTTACTTTAGCCTCATGGGACTACCTCGTAGATTTTCTCGTCATTCATTCAAAGGATCCTACCAAAGGCCATTCTGTTATTTTGGGAATACCTTGGCTAGCCACAACCAATGCATTTATTGGTTGTAGAGAAGGAGAAATGACCATCTCAAATGGTCTCTCTATCTAGAAGCTCACCATTTACCCTCCATCTCAACCTATTATGGAGAATCTATGGTGGCTTGAATGCCCATATGAGAACAAATAATGGGAAGAACCCATATTACCAAGTGACCATGCATGGGCACTTCAGGAGCACACAACATAAAATGTGTTAAACCAGTTCATTTCTGCTATCACATGTGTGGATTTTCCACAGTCTTTTCCCCAATTTGAGTACATGTTTGGGGAAGAATTTCAAGAACAATTGGACCCATCCATTTTGTCTTCAACATATTTTTATTTTCGAAATAGATGAGTCTTCCATGTCTTATATTATGCCTTATGAGATTAGTCCAGGGAAAGTTTTACATATAACGTCCGGGCTAGATACAGACCAACATAAACAATTAGTATATATCCTTAAAGAACAATCAGGAGAATTTGCCTGAGAATACACTGACATGAAGGGTATACACCCTGACACATGCATCCATCACATATACACCCAGGGGGAAGTAACACCTCTTAGGCAACCTCAAAGAAGGATGAACCCAACACTCAAAGACATAGTCAAGGAGGAAATCCAAAAGTTGTTAAATGTCAGATTTATCTATCCCATCTCCGACAGTAAGTGGGTATCCCCGCTTGTAGTGGTTCCAAAGAAAGTGATCGGGAAATGGAGAATTTGTGTTGATTTCCGGAAACTCAACAAAGCCACTCAAAAAGATTACTTTCCTCTTCCTTTCATTGACCAAGTTCTAGATACCTTGTCTGGAAAGAAGTATTTTTCCTTTTTAGATGGGTATGGTGGGTACAACCAGATTCTCATAGCACCCAAGGACCAGGAAAAGACAACCTTTACTTGTCTTTGGAGCACCTATGCCGATAGTGTCTTACCATTTGGATTGTGTAATGCTCCTACCACATTTCAGCGAGCGGTATTAGGGATATTTGCCGATCTTATTCATGATTGTGTGGAGGTCTACATGGATGACTTCATAGTCTATGGTAACACTTACCAGAAAGCCTTAGACAACTTAGAAAAGGTCCTCATCAGATGCCAGGAAATGAACCTATCTCTAAGTCATGAAAAATAAAAAATGTTGTAAACTTCAGGAGTGGTTCTAGGACATCATGTTTCATTCGAAGGGATAAAAGTTGATCCTGCAAAGATTGAGGTCATCATTAGAATTCCACCCTCCAAGACTCAGAAAGAGGTGAGAAGCTTTCTTAGACATGCCGGATATTACTGGCGGTTTATTGAAAATTTTACAAAGATTGCTACACCTATGTTTGGATTATTGATAAAAGATGTTGATTTTGTTTGGACTGAGCAGTGTCAAACTACCTTTGAAACCCTGAAAGCTAAGTTGTCTGTGGCACCAATTCTTAGAGGGCCCAATTGGACTCTCCCATTTCATATATCCATTAATGCCTCTGACACCACAATAAGAGGGGTATTAGGGCAGAAAGAGGACCAACAATCATATGCCATTTATTTTGTGAGCAAGAACTTGTCCCCTGCCGAGTTGAACTACACAGTTACCGAAAAGGAATTCTTGGCAGTTGTTCATGCTATTAACAAGTTTCGTCATTACATTACAAGTTATGAAGTATTTGTACACACCGATCATTACGCCATTAGATTCCTCATGAATAAACCTATAACTAGTGGCCGAGTGACTAGGTGTCTCTTGTTATTGCAATAATTTAATATCACTGTGCTTGACTGACCTAGAAAGGATAATGTAGTAGCTGACTTTCTTTCCCGAATAAAAAAATGAGGATGATGATATCCTTGTAGATGATAGTTTTCTAGATGAGCATCTTTTTTCCCTCTCTGTCAACACCCCATGGTTTGTGGATATGGAAAACTCTCTGGCTACTAGGAAGTTACCGTCTCATTTGTCACCTCATGAAAAGCATAAAATTATTACACAGAGTGCTAATTACTCTTGGGTTGGTCATGATATTTTTCGCACAGGTTCGGATTTGATTATTCGTAGATGTGTCCAAGAGGAGGAGGTGCCCGAAATACTACAAAGTTTTCATGATGGACCATGTGGTGGCCATTTTTCTGACAAACGTACAACATAGAAGGTGCTACATTCAGGTTACTATTGGCCTAGCATTTTCAAAGATGCTGCCAAGTATGTGAGAAGTTGTGATAGTTGCCAAAGGATAGGAAGACCTATGTCAGCTGAAGAAATGCCTTTGCGTGCCCAATTTATGATAGAACCCTTCAAAAAATGGGCCCTCAACTTTGTAGGACCAATTTCACCCATATCCCGTAGGAAGAACTATATTTTGGTTTGTACAGACTATGTCACCAAATGGGTAGAGGCAAAATCCCTATTCAGGGCTACAGAGAATTCTGTTGTCGAATTTATCTATGAAGACATATTTACCCACTTTGGTGTCCCTCATGAAATTGTTACCGACCAAGGCACTCAATTCACTTCCAAGCTGATGAAAGAGTTGACAGAGAAATATGGGATTAAACACCGTAAATCTTCTCCGTACCACCCGCAAGCCAATGGTCAGGTAGAATCCACAAACAAAGTTTCGGAAGCCATCTTGACCAAGACTGTTCAATTACATCACTGGGATTGGGCTGATAGGCTCCCAGAAGCTTTGTGGGCATACTAGACCACCTGGAGAAATACCATTGGATATACCCCTTATGAGATAGTGTACGGGAAAAAAGTACTTTTGCCTATAGAATTCCAAGTAAGGACCTTCCGTATTTCCGCAGAATTAGGATTGAACCTGGATGAGGCTCAGAAGCAACAAGCCCTACAATTGAATGAATTGGACAAAATCAGGCAAGATGCCATCCAATGGACGATACTAGTCCAAAACCAGNGGCATGACAAGTTTATTAAGAAGAAGCACTTCCAGCCTGGTGATTGGGCCCTGTTGTTTGATTCCTGATTCAAAACCTTCAAAGGCAAACTCACCACCCAGTGGTTGGTCCCTTACGAGGTAGACACTATATATGACAATGGAGTTGTAAAAATTAAAACAATTGACGATGGACAAGTCTCCTTTGTGGTAAATGGACACCGACTTAAATTCTATCATAAGCCCATTTCTAGAGAGGATTTTCTACAGATCATGTCAGCTGACAAGGAATTGTCCTTAGTATATGGGGAAGTCCCCCCTTGTTCTTGAAAAGTTTTCTGAATTTCCTACTGTATATATGTAAATAGTTTTTAAATTCTGTTAATAAGGCAATTATAGAGATTTCTGTAAGTATTTATTTCACCAGGAGTACACACTTTGAATGATATTTCTTCAAAACATTATCACACTTGAATTTTATGTCTGCTAAAGCATCAAATGAATATTGACTTACTGTAATTAGCCATATTTTTGCAAACATTCTCATTTTTTAAGGCATTCTAAAGCAGTTGCTCTTGAAACTCTTCACCACTGTATAAGGAAGTGATACCATAACTATCAAGCCTAGAGGTCTCTCGTACAGTTTTTCCAAGAAACCCGAGTCAGTGAGTCAAGTGTCTTTATCAAATATTAACAAGGAAGTATAATTAGTGGTTAGTCATGGAAACATCACAATAACTACAAAGGAAGAAAGTAAGTTGATCCTAGAGATACCTTTATGTTCTTTCTCAATGATACCATCCACTACACACTAAATAGCTTGATTATATCATATCTTTAGATAGGCCACGTCCTCTTAAGTACCCCTTACATCAGGACAATCACTAAGTAATATAACGGAAAGTCATCCTCTAACATAAATATCATCCCAATTAAAAAAAAAAACAGAAAGAAAAAGTTGTTTTCAGAGCTGTTCCCCCATCTTCTTGCATAAGCAATCTTATACTAAAATCTTAAAAGATGGAGGGTCAGTCTCTGAGGGTTTAAGAGGTTAACCCGTCGGGATACTGAACATGTCTACTGGAAGTGGGTACCAGCCTGTGGTATGACTAGGTAAACCTACCGGAGTACTGAACAAGCTTGCTGGCAATGGGGCATTCTACCTAGTGAGGATGGTAATCTGACAAAAATAAATAATAAATTTAAACTTGTCCTGATGTACAACATTACTTGCAGACAAAGATGACATGAAGTATGTGTGGTTAAGATAAGGTTAATGAACTTGCCATTGGGAAATAAATCTAAGACTATCTTGAAATTATTTTTCCTACCTCTTCTTATCTATATATAGGATCTCTTATCCTATAGGTGGGGCCATCTTCTAACCGTCTTGTCAGACCAATCTGTGAAATTTTATCTTTACACTTGACATACTATAAATCTTCGGCTATTGGGGCATACTGACTAGTTTTCTATACTTTTGATTGTGAGGTGTCACAATACTTAGGTGTGGGGGAGGGGTTCATGAGCTGACAAATGATCATTGCCTAGAGAAATAGATCTTTGCAAGAATTTTTGTATTATTTCTATGATACAGGTTATTACATTGATAGTCATTTTATTTTTTATGCTTAACTCCTGTGTGCTATGAATTACTAAACATATACTTAACAAACCACTCTTTATCGGTTTATCCTTCATTACAAGTTCTACATTGTATGATTGACAATATGTGTTTTATGCTTGCTATAACCTCTTCATTGTAGGTTTTGAAATTATATGTCATATGCAAGAAGATTGAGTGAGCATGGAGCATTCTGCCTTTGCTCATTAACCACTGTGATTATCAAAAACACTTCAAATTTGCAGGCTAGCTATTATAAGAGGTGAAAATGCACTTAACACAGAGGTACCGGATGAAGTACCGTATGAGGTGTTGTATGAGATGCCATATGAGGTGCCAAACAAAGTGCCATGTGAATTACACACCAGTAACTGTCCTAGATTCCAGGTAACCAAAACTCAATTACATTCAATTGAATTGGTTGGAGGCATTGATTAAAGATGCTTCATATGTTTATGATCAAATGTCCAAGTCAAAATACTTGGACATTGATCTAATCACTCATCATTACATTGCCTCAAAATTGAGCCGTCGAATTCAAAATTCCCACACAGGGCAGCTCATGCACACATGTGTGCAACGTACTCCACTATAAGTGCATTAAAAATCGGGCTGGGCAACCATTATCTCCATTTCTCCCTTGCCATTTTCTCTCACATGAGTTAAGAAATCGTGTCCAACCTCTGCCATTTCATCCCGTGCCCAATTCGTGCCATCTCTTGGCTCGATCACGCCCTTTCCTGGTAAATTTTTCCTCTGCCACAATGCCCAAGAGGTACGAACCATCCTCCTATGCGGACTTGTTTTCCATTCCAAAATTTGCACAGTGTAGGGAGGTTTTTTTGCGCGCAGGCTGGGGGCCATGTTTGTCTAGCTTGCAAGGCCACGATGATGACCTCTCCATGCAATTTTCCCTTGGTTTCGATGGGAAGACAACACATGTAGGGTCTCTTACCTTTGAAGTTTTAGAAGAGTCTATTGCTGCAACAACAAAGCTCCCAATAATGGGAGATAGATGGTTCAAAAACCACCAATTGCCGCGGTCAAGTTATAACAGGGTGTTTAAGCCCGAATTTGAGAGCATTTCAGGAGAAAAAGGGTATGCTAAGGAGTGGATAAAGGTGGAATTGTTCAACCCCCTCATCATCATCACAAGGTTAATTACATGTGAAGGTAGATACTCCACCTTCAAAGCTTTTCATTTCAGATTGTTGGCTCATTTTCTGTTCAACAAACCTTTGAACTTCCCCTTCCATTTTCTCAAAAGCTTGGAGAAGATGTCCTCTCAAGTGAGGAAGAATGTGACTAACCCCCACAACAATCTCTTTCACCATGGCTTGATCAAACTCCTTGTTCTAGCCAAACTAGAGAAATAGGGGCAAACTTGGGATGCCTTTATCTACCAATTTGCAAACCCGCACTTGACAGTTAAGACCGGTAAAACGACACTTAGCCTAAAAACTATCTCTCCATCCAAACCTCGCTCTCCAAGAACTCCAAACCCCCTTGCACAAACCCTCTCTTTGTCGGAACAATACAAAAAGCTTGTTGATATCCCTACTTCTTCATCGGGTAAAAAGACGAAGAGAAAAGACCAAAAGAAGCCTATTGTTACCCCCCCAATGCCTTCACTCTCTCTTGATCCTATACCTAAGAAGCCCCAAGAAGTAATTCAACAAGACTTTCCCATTATTCCCACAAATAGGAGGGGAGCCAATCGATTTGGTAAAGGACCCTTTCGAAAGAATACCTAGATTACAAGAACCAAACCTTATGCAAAACCTATGCCTACTTCAGATCCTATCCAAGTGTCCTCCGATCATGAGAGCCCTCACAAGAGACCCAGGGAAGTTTCCACGGATGGATTAGAGCCACTAAGGAAGACAAAATCAGAACCTATCTCTCATTACCAATCCCCCATCACTCCTACTTCACCCATGCCTACTCTGGATCCTAAAATTGATAGATTGTCCACATCCCTCAAAGGATCTAAGCCTTCTTCGGAGATCACCGATTCTGCCCCAACCATAGAGGAGCTACAAAAGGAAAACCATCAGCTTCTCCAATAGTTGGCAGAAAGGAAGACAATAGACACACACCTTCATCATGATAATGCAGTCCTTCAAGCAAAGGTTAACTCTCTTCAATGGTTGGTTGATGAAATGACTAAATCCAATTGCAGCCTCAGAGCACAGCTAAAGAAACATAAGAGGCACAAAGCAAAGTCTTCACAGCAAGAAGAAGAGGCTTCTAAAGTTGATCCTCCTCAGCAAGCCTAGTCACAAGGGGTAATTTCTTTTTGTTTGCAGTGGGACCTGCAAAATCGTAAGTGTGGGGGTAATGTTGGGCCCGAGATATGATCAATTTATGATAGTTATTAGACACTTTTTTCCGAATGTACATATGTGTTTTTCATGTTTTGAAGGAGCTTTTTGAAGAATTTTATGCTAAAACGGTATGATCGATAATAGGTAAATATGATTCGTGTTTAATGATTATATTGAGTATACTTTATGATGTTTTTACGCTTCCAAGGATCTGATTCACATTTTTTTGTGTTACAGGGTGAAAGTGCACCACGTTTCTACTTTCGGCACTCAGTCCAGCACTCCTTCCAGCACTTGTTCCGGTACCCGATCCGACACTCTGTCCAGCATTGTGTATTGCACAAAAACGGAGGGCGACTTGGCGATTATGGTATTGGCGGCCAGTGATGGGTGAATCAGGAACGTGGGTTTTGTTCATGCTTGCCCCCTCCAGCTACCAAACTTTCGAAAACTCAGTTTTAGTTGTTAAAGAGGGTGATTATTGGCTCGCTCTGTTTTAGCAGTTAGGGCATCATTTAATGAAAATTGCCGAATTTAGAAGTGGTTCGACCCTACTGTGGTCGACCACTTGGTCTGTAAACATTATAAATACCATCGAGGTGGTTATATAGTTGTTAAGCAGTAGAAGTATCATTGTGGTAGACAAAAATATGATTTTACTCTGTTTTGCCATTTTACATTGCCAGATTATATAAGAGCTGTGCTTTTGAGTTTTTATGATGAATTCAACCTGCTGAGTTCATGGTGTGCTTTTAGGAAGTGACCACGACCTGTTGGGGGGCCCACCAACAGTCTGGTAATTGTTCTTTGTGTTTGTTTATGCATTTCATAGTTTAGTTGTTCTCTTTATTTCCCGTACATGCATTTTTCATTGTGTTAATTAGTTTTTTGTTGTAGTTTAATTGCTTTGACTCTCTTTTGCAGGTTAGTATGATGGATTGTGTTAGCATGCATTGATCTTGTAGTTAGGAATGGATTTGCAAATCCCTAGACTAACCCCATGTGCAATTAGATATTAGATTATGCTTTTA
>SNQJ01S0108865.1:39610-55383 GCA_010110895.2 Picea sitchensis
TGCAAGAATTTTTGTATTATTTCTATGATACAGGTTATTACATTGATAGTCATTTTATTTTTTATGCTTAACTCCTGTGTGCTATGAATTACTAAACATATACTTAACAAACCACTCTTTATCGGTTTATCCTTCATTACAAGCTGTACATTGTAGGATTGACAATATGTGTTTTATGCTTGCTATAACCTGTTCATTGTAGGTTTTGAAATTATATGTCATATGCAATAAGATTGAGTGAGCATGGAGCATTCTGCCTCTGCTCATTAACCACTGTGATTGTCAAAAACACTTCAAATTTGCAGGCTATCCATTATAAGAGGTGAAAATGCACTTAACACAGAGGTACCGGATGAAGTACCGTATGAGGTGTCATATGAGATGCCATATGAGGTGCCAAACGAAGTGCCATGTGAATTACACACTAGTAACTGTCCTAGATTCCAGGTAACCAAAACTCAATTACATTCAATTGAATTGGTTGGAGGCATTGATTAAATATGCTTCATATGTTTATGATCAAATGTCCAAGTCAAAAGACTTGGACATTGATCTAATCACTCATCATTACATTGCCTCAAAAACGAGCCGTCGAATTCGAAATTCCCACACAGGGAAACTCACGCACACATGTGTGCAACGTACTCCACTATAAGCGCATTCAAAATCGAGCTGGGAAACCATTATCTCCATTTCTCCCTTGCCATTTTCTCTCACATGCATTAAGAAATCGCTCCCAACCTATGCCATTTCATCCCCTGTTCAAAATGAATTCATCCCGTGCCCAATTCGTGCCATCTCTTGGCTCGATCACGCCTTTGCCTGGTAAATTTCGCCTCTGCCACAATGCCCAAGAGGTACGAACCATCCTCCTATGCAGACTTGTTTTCCATTCCAAAATTTGCACAGTGCAGGGATGTGTTTTTGCGTGCAGGCTGAGGGCCATTTTTGTCTAGCTTGCAAGGCCACGATGACGGACTCTCCATGAAATTTGCCCTTTGTTTCGATGGGAAGACAACACATGTAGGGTCTCTTACCTTTGAAGTTTTAGAAGAGTCTATTGCTGCAACAACAAAGCTCCTAAGAATGGGAGATAGATGGTTCAAAAACCACCAATTGCCACACTCAAGTTATAACAGGGTGTTTAAGCCCGAATTTGAGAGCATTTCAGGAGAAAAAGGGTATGCTAAGGAATGGATAAAGGCAGAATTGATCAACCTCCTCATCGTCATCACAAGGTTAATTACATGTGAAGGTAGATACTCCACCTTCAAAGCTTTTCATTTCAGATTGTTGGCTCATTTTCTGTTCAACAAACCTTTGAACTTCCCCTTCTATTTTCTCAAAAGCTTGGAGAAGATGTCCTCTCAAGTGAGGAAGAATGTGACTAACCCCCACAACAGTCTCTTTCACCATGGCTTGATCAAACTCCTTGTTCTAGCTGAACTAAAGAAATAGGGGCAAACTTGGGATGCCTTTATCTACCAATTTGCAAACCCTCACTTGACAGTTAAGACCGGCAAAACGCCACTTAGCCTGAAAATTATCTCTCCATCCAAACCTCGCACTCCAAGAACTCCAAACCCCCTTGCACAAACCCTTTCTTTCTCGGAACAATACAAAAATCTTGTTGATATCCCTACTTCTTCGTCGGGTAAAAAGACCAAGAGAAAAGACCAAAAGAAGCCTATTGTTACCCCCCCTAATGCCTTCACTCTCTCTTGATCCTATACCTAAGACTCCCTAAGAAGTAATTCAACAAGACTTTCCCATTATTCCCACAAATAGGAGGGGAGCCAATCGATTTGGTAAAGGACCCTTTCGAAAGAATACCCAGAGTACAAGAACCAAACCTTATGCAAAACCTATGCCTACTTCAGATCCTATCCAAGTGTCCTTCGATATTGAGAGCCCTCAGAAGAGACCTAGGGAAGTTTCCACGGATGGATTAGAGCCACCAAGGAAGACAAAATCAGAACCTACCTCTCCTTACCAATCCCCCATCACTCCTACTTCACCCATGCCTACTCTGGATCCTAAAATTGATAGATTGTCCACATCCCTCAAAGGATCTAATCCTTCTTTGGAGATCACCAATTCTGCCCCAACCATAGAGGAGCTACAAAAGGAAAACCATCAGCTTCTCCAAAGTTGGCAGAAAGGAAGACAATAGACACACACCTTCATCATGATAATGCAGTCCTTCAAGAAGAGGTTAACTCTCTTCCACAGTTGGTTGATGAAATGACTAAATCCAATCGCAGCCTCAAAGCATAGCTGAAGCAACATAAGAGGCACAAGGCAAAGTCTTCACAGCAAGAAGGAGAGGCTTCTAAAGCTAATCCTCCTCAACAAGCCTAGTCACGAGGGGTAATTTCTTTTTGTTTGCAATGGGACCTGCAAAATTGTAAGTGTGGGGGTAATGTTGGGCCCGAGATATGATCAATTTATGATAGTTATTAGACACTTTTTTCCGAATGTACATATGTGTTTTTCATGTTTTGAAGGAGCTTTTTGAAGAATTTTATGCTAAAATGGTATGATCGACAATAGGTAAATATGATTCGTGTTTAATGATTATATTGAGTATAATTTATCATGCTTTTACGCTTCCAAGGATCTGATTCACATTTTTTGGTGTTACAAGGAGAAAATGCACCACATTTCTACTCCCGACACTCAGTCCGACACTCCTTCCAGCACTTGTTCCGGTACCTGATCCGACACTCTGTCCAACACTGCGTATTGCACAAAAACGAAGGGCGACTTGGTGGTTATGGTATTGGCGGCCAGTGATGGGTGAATCGGGAAAGTGGGTTTTGTTCATGCTTTCCCCCTCCAGCTACTGAACTTTCGACAACTCAGTTTTAGTTGTTCAAGAGGGTGATTATTGGCTCGCTCTGTTTTAGCAGTTAGGGCATCATTTAATGAAAATTTCCGAATTTAGAAGTGGTTCGACCCTCCTGTGGTCGACCACTTGGTCTGTAAACATTATAAATACCATCGATATGGTCAGATAGTTTTTAAGTAGTAGAAGTATCATTGTGATAGACAAAAATACGATTTTACTCTGTTTTGCCATTTTACATTGCCAGATTATATAAGAGCTGCGTTTTTGAGTTTTTATGATGAATTCGACCTGCTGAGTTCATGGTGTGCTTTTAGGAAGTGACCACGACCTACTGGGGGACCCACCAGCAGTCTGGTAACTGTTCTTTGTGTTTGTTTATGCATTTCATAGTTTAGTTGTTCTCTTTATTTCCTGTACATGCATTTTTCATTGTGTTAATTAGTTTTCTATTGTAGTTTAATTTCTTTGACTCTCTTTTGTAGGTTAGTATGATGGATTGTGTTAGCATGCATTAATCTTGTAGTTAGGAATGGATTTGCAAATCCCTAGACTAACCCCATGTGCAATTAGATATTAGATTATGCTTTTAGTTATGATTTTAGAATCAAATTTAAAACAGAGTTTTAAATAGCATAGAATAGAGTTTTAATTTGGATTTTCTTTGACAAGGATTTGATGGATGGATAGAATTAATTTTAGTTTTTAATGATAGCTTGCTTATTTTAGTTTTATATAGATCTTGCTTACTTAGTTGTTGGCTAATACATTTGGTAGTTTACTTTTTAATGTCATGTCTTAATTTCTGTTTTTAAGCATTTTCTTATTGTAGTTTGGATTGTTAAGAATAGATATAGCATAGTTTCATTTTATGTAATTTCTTTCCTAGAGTTAAATTGCAATTGTATTTCTTAGTTAATGATTGAGTTTAAGTATGAATTTTTCTTACATAGTGTAGAAGTACAATGATGATCTCGTTATATTGTTGATGGTTAATAAATGAATATGCAGGGTAATTGACGATTGTTTTTGTCATGGCTAAATTCGCATTGGATATCTTAATCCATACCTTTCACTTTTTCATTGAGATTAGTGTTGAGCTTATACCACTTGAGTTGTCTTTTGTTGTCAAGTGCCATTGAGATATTATAAGACACCGAAGACACTCACACAACCACCAACATTATATTTGATTTTTTTGTAGGTTAAAGATTGTTTCTTGCTTTTCGTAGATCAAAAAATATAGTTTCTTTCTTTCATAGATTATAATATAGTTTTATTGCTGCGATATGATAGATAGTCTTTTTCTTTGATAGATTAGAAGAGCAGTTTGATTATCATAGATTAATAATTAGTTGTTAGTTCTTCTTGCTTTCAATAAAATAGATTTCCTTTCATGAATTAGAGATCGTTTTGAAATTTGAGTTAAGAACATAGTCCACTTGCCTCTTAGGCTAGATAGTTGTTCAATGAGAAGTTTTAATTTGACTACTTGCAATAGAAGTTATCTTAGAGTAGTTAGCTGTCTATTTGTTTTACTAGGTTAGCTAGTTGTTTTTCTTACTTGTCTATTTGCTTTAATAGGTTAGTTAGTTGTCTTTGCTTACTTGTTTTCTTGCTTTAGTAGAATATTTGTTGGCTTGTTATTTATTTTCTTTCATAGGGTAGTTTCTCATTGAATGTAGGTTGGCAAGTTAAAGTAGTTTGCTTTTGTTAGTTGCTCATTGTTATGCTTAATAGTTGCTTTTGTTTATTGTTATGAACTAGTTTTCTTTAGGTAGTGTTTTTACTTGCTTTTCTTAGAACTATCCATCGATCCTTGGCCTAAAAGTACTTAGGTTACATAGTTTAAAGTTGCTTAGTAGGGTTTGCTCATTAGATAGGTTTTCTTGAGTAGATTAGCCTTAGATAGTTACCTTCCTTAGTTAGGCTATTCTCCTACCAACCCTTCTACCTTTGGCATATATTTTGCTACAACTCTAAGCTTACTTACCCGGGGTTCACAATTTAATTGAGGGTTTTTAGTGTGTTGTTTTAGTGCGTATACAACACCCATCAAAACACATAAATACAATGAAACTTGATTTTTATTAATGAATAAGAGAGAAAAACACTGTAGAACACAAAATGGTAGAATGGGGTAGCTTAACTTTAAAAAGAAAGAGTATCTTATTCTTACAAAGAAAGAGATGTTGGCTACGCTTCAGTCGCAACAAGATTTACATCACACTCCATTGCATGCTTAAAGGGCCTCCTTCACCTCAATTATATATGAGAGAGAGAGAGAGGAGAACAATTCCCATGATGAATGTGGGATAAATTAATCTAAGTTAATAAAAATCCATAGGCATGTAGAACACTAGGAATTCTCGGGCGGTCACCCATCCTAGTAATACTCTAGTCCGAGCGCGCTTAACTGCAAAGTTCTAATAGCATCTGATGCATTAACGCTATGTTGTAAGCATGTACATAAGATTATTACATGATGTATGTAATTAACAAATGCAGATGGTATTACATTCTATTCCCCATCAAAAGGGTGAATATCATGGCTTATCAAAACCATAAGCTCAAAATGTTGATTCAGTGGAAAAGGTGGTTGGCCACCGAGATCCACTTGGATCAATACATGTGAGCCATCAAGACTCTTCTTCATTCTCCTCGGTACTTCCTGCATTGGATACATTTGAGCCATCAATGGTCTTCTTCATTCCCGTCATGTAAGGATTAAAGATGATTACATATTTATGTTGGAAACAAGCATTTTTATAAAGGCATAGAAGGAATCATTTTTGTGATTTTTAAAATAAATCTATATTTTACCTATATTTAATACAAATTAAGTATTAATTTATTGATAGGAAATATCATAGATTTGTATTTTGCTATTTTGCTATTTTTTTTTTGTTAGTTTTCTCCAATGTTCCTCTTGATATCACTTAAGTTTCTCCACGGGTGAATTACCATGAATACATTGAATAATATTTGACACTTAGATTTATCCATGAGTGAATTACCATTTTTTTTTTCCTTCCAAATATTCAACGATTCACATTTTCGCAAACAAATTTTGTTTAACAATCACTCACAAAATCCTCTTCCATTTTAGATCTTCAGCATATTACACTTTCAATTTAGCATGGTAGGATTTACAAAGATTGTTGTTCTATGAATCTAGATTTTTAAATTTGACTAAATATTTATTTGATACTATTATAATGTGATATTTTCCAGGATCTAGTTTTTAAGATTTATAATTTTGGATTTACTAATTTCTCTACTAAAGATAAATTTGATTGAAAATGTAATATTTTATTTAACATGTTTTTTTTAATGAAATGTGTACTTAACTTATTGTTGTCAATCAAAATGTAATATATTTTGGAAGTTTTTCATCATGGAAGGGCTGCATGAGTATATACCCTTCCAACTAAAATTAAGAGCGACCCTTCAAATTTGATCACTGGTGAAGAGAGACGTCTATGGCTAGTGATGTTCAATGTCCATAAGTTGGTTTTATCATAAATCCCTTTTCTTACAAACTTCTTGTGAATTATTATATATTGTAGTTTAAAACATACTTAAGACATATTTCTACTAAAATAGAGTTTGCCTTTTTAAAAGTGTTTATTCATAATATTTACTACATAATTAATTTTATCATAATTCTTTTTTTAAGAGTGTAGATCCATCTTAAATTAGGATCTACCAAGCACTACAAGGGATTCAATTTTTTAAGGTGTAATTTTTTTTAATTATTTGTTTCCATGTCAAGTTTTACACCTTGAGTGAAATTGTTTTTATTTTTTTTTAATTTGAGTCAACTTTCTTTTTATTATTGTTATTTTTTTCAATTGATCCAACTTTAATTTTTTTGTTTTGTTTAATCAAGCTGACTTTATTTTTATAATAATTATTATTACTATTTTTAATTGAATTTACTCTTTTTTTTCAAATGTATTGTTATTATCCTCACACTAACGCCTTAACATCTCCCCTATATTGGGCTATAAAACACCTAGCTACTCTCGATGCAAATAAATATTTAAATAATAAATTAAAAATAAATACAATAAAATCATAAAGTATCATCCAACACAACATCATAATTCAATGACATTAATTCAACATAACTTATTATATACCTGATTATTTCCTTACTTTTATTATACACCTTTACATAAAAGTTTGTACTTGTACATCTTTCTTTCAATAATATTAGAGAATTGGAATTTAGTGAAAAATTTAAATAATAAGAATGATCTAAATGTTGGAATTTGGTGAAAAATTTAAATAATAAGAATGATCTAAATGTTAAAGCGAAGTTTAAAATTTTAAAATTGGTATAATAATATATCTATATTTGACATTTGACATTTTGAGAAAAATTCAAATACTACAAATCAAATTCACTACCAAAACACTCTAATAATAATTTTAATTTTAGTGCATTACATGACTTATTTTTATTTAATAATAATTTTAGTGCATTCCATGATTTATTTCTATTGTATAATAAATTATAATTCACTTTTGTAATATATTAAGTATATGCATTTTAATTCACGTTCTTAATATATATTTTATGGTTTATTTTTATTGTGTAATAAATTATAATTCATTTTCCTAATATATTAAGTATATATGCATTTTTTTCCAGGTATGTTTACGATGTTTATTCGACACATAAGATAAGTTGGGTTTGAATCAATGATTTTACATAACAGAGTGTTTTAACAGTACACTTCATCACCCAATACCCTACATCCCGGAGCTAAGTATATATACTTTAATTCATTTTCTAAATATATATTAAATATATGCATTTTAAAATTTTAATATATATGATTTAATTTGTCATTTTAAACTAAATTATATTAAAAAAAATAGAAAACATGTCAATATAATAATTCATTTGTTGAGAAAAAGAACAACATAAACCTTTAATAGAAAAATAATAATATAAAGAAATAATTAAAATATTTTAATCCATGTAATAGAAAATCAAAATGATCGCAAATATTAAAACCTCTGTAAGGGACATGCAATGTAGAGAGTGTGCGACATAGATAGAAAATATTAAAGATGGTGACATTTCTTAAATTAAATAGATGACATGCCAATTAAAATCAAAGATAAGGACATGCCATGCAACATACAAATAATGGGAAAACCCTAGTAATGGTGGCATTGAATTGTATGGATGAGGGTATTTCATGGGTCTCTCTTGATTTTTCATAAGAATTATCTTCATGGGGGACTACTTCCATAAGCTACCAATGAACCCCTTATTAGGTTAGAGTAAATAACAATCACCTTAAGGAGAGAAATCATATGAAGTAAATGAGACATGTTTTGAATAGTACACATTTTTCTAGATGGCCCTGCCATAGCCTAGTTAGTAGGTTTCCTCAAAGCATGTGCTAACCTTAGGTATACATCACTGTATGAAAAAATCACATTGGACTATTGTAGTTATAGCAGTATGCGAGGTGGAAAATCGAAAAATTCCATGAGCTATATTTCCAGTGGGATAAAATATGCTTGGATTGCAACCAAACTCCCCATTCATGCATTGGCTACACATGAAAGTTTGAAGAATATTTGACACCCATTGGAGATTGCTGGAGAGGTGTTGAAGCATTGTGCCTTGAACCCTATTATTTATCTGATAGAAACTATTTAGTTCGATGTAAGCACTAGTTCTATAGTTAACCCCCAAATTAAACATCCCCATTGTATTAGGAAGAAGGGGATTAAGATGTCAGTGGAAGTGGAATTAGCTCTAGGATTTTACAGTTTCATTGTTCTTTTTTTTGTAAATATGAATACAACACATTACATTTTCTACTCTATAGATTAGATTCCTTTGCAAAAAAATACCTATAATATTTGGGATTGTACAAGGCATGTTTCTAACATGAATGGTCAATTGTTATGAGACAAACTCCAAAAAGTATCCAACGTATAATCCACTTTGAGGGGGAAACCTCCTTTTACAATATATGCTATGCACAAGACAAGATGAGATGCATATACAAATAATTCTTCTTTGATATAAATAGGAGATAAAGTGAGCATGATGTAGCCTACCACTAAGCTGGCCTAATCATAACTAATAAAATAATAATAAATGAGTGTTAGAGCCTTAGGATCCTTAACATAGCCCCTCTCTTTTTCAAAACGTTTTACCCTCAAAGCTTGTAATTAAGGGTGTTTCTTCATGAATCGCTAATTTTCTCATGTAGATTCTTCCAGAGGCATATTCTTCTACTTGATTAGATACTCCATAATGGTTCTATTCCATAGAAATATAGAATTCCTATCTATACCTTTTTTCGGTTCAAGAATCAAATTCCCTTCATCTAATTCTGGAAGTTTTGTCTATACTGGAATAATTTGTCCCAAAACCTTTTTTAGGAAAGATACATGAAAAACCTTATGAATGTGAGAAGAAGGAAAATCTAACTCATATGTCAGTAGTTCAATCTTGTGAATAATCTTGTAGGGTCCATAAAATTTTGGAGCTAATTTCTTATTTGTCTTCTATTTGAGAGTGGATTGCTTATAAGGTTGCAGTCTCAAAAACACCCAATCACCCTCCTCAAATTGTCTTTCACTTTGATGTCGATCTGCTTGTTGCTTCATCCTGTTTTGTGCCATTTGAAGGTTTTCCTTAAGAATTGTCAAAGTTTTTTTAGTCTTTTCCATATGTGACTCTATTTCCTCCACTTTGGAATGATCCTACAAAAAGTATGAGATACTAGGAGATGGATATCCATAAAGGGATCCAAATGGGGACATCTCAGTAGATGTAAGATAGGTGGCACTATACCACCATTCTTCTAGAGGAAGCCACTTCACCCATTGATATTGCTTGTCTGAATAATATCAACATAGATAACCCTCTAAACATTTGTTAACTATTTCTATTTGACCATATGTTTGTGGATGATTTATTGAGCTCATAGCTAGTCTTGTTCCACTCATCTACCATAATTCTTTCCAAAATATTCCTATGGAATTTGGATCTTTGTCACTTACTATTAATTTAGGAAATCGATGAAGTCTATGAATTTCCTTCATGAACACTTACACCACTTGACTTGTCATATATGTACTTTGAATTCCACAAAAATGTGCATATTTTGTGAGTCTATCCATGACCACAAAAATTGCATCCTTACCTTCTAATTTCGATAAACATGTAATAAAATCCATTGATATCTCTTTCTATATTTGATTAGGTATGTGTAAAGGATGAAGTTACCATGGAGTTTTTATTGTTTCTCCTTTATTTCTTTGGAAAACATGGCATTCTCTTACAAATTTTTGAATGTCTTTCTTCATTCCTTCCAAAAAAGATATTTTTTTATCCTTTGATATGTTTTAAGGAACCCTGAATCTCCTAGCATTGGAGATTCATGAGAATCCATTAATATGTGTTGCTTCATCTTTGATTCACGGAATAAAAATATTCTACCCTTGTACTAAAGAATATCTCTCTTCCACTCCCAATGTTCCATAGTTCATCCCTTCCTTTATACATTGTATTTTATTTCTCATACTATTGTCATTTTTCCATTCATGATGAGCTTCTTCCAACCACATAGGATTGGAAGATGTAATGTAATATAAACTTAAGGCTTCTTCTATTCTAGAAGGGGCATCTACGACCACATTGTCCTTCCCCTTTTTGTAGATTATTTCAAATTCAAACCCTTTCATTTTTGCTACCCATTTTTGTTTCTCTTCTGATGATAATATTTTCTCCAAAAATTACTTTAGACTATCATGGTATGACTTGACTTTAAAATTCCTCCCAATGAGATATTGTCATCATTTTTTATTGCATGTAAAATTGCTGCCATTTCTTTTTCATATGTACATTTCACCAAGTTTTTTCGCTTTAATTGTTTACTTTCAAAAGTCAATGATCTCCCTTCTTGCATCAATACTAATCTAATTCCTTGTCCAGACGCATCACATTCGACTATTAATGTTTTACCAAAATCAAGTGTTGCATGTACTGGTGTAGAAGACATGACATCTTTTAAGAGTGAGAATGCTAAGGTATCCTCTTCATTCCATACAAATGAATTTTTCTTCAAGAGATATGTGAGTGGGAATGCGATGCTTTCATAATTATTAACAAATTTATGATAATATCTTGTAAGACCTAAAAATCCTCTAAGACTCTTGATGTTCTTAGTAATAGGCCATTTTGTAATAGCTTGGATCTTTTGAGAATCCAACTTAACCCCTTCCCTTGAAATAATATTACCCAAATACTCTACTTCTTGTTTCCCAAAAGAACATTTGGATCTTTTTACATACAATTGATTGTTCGCAAGAATTTGTAGGACTTTATCCACATGTTTAATGCAGTCTTCCCATGATTTTCTATAGATAAGTATATCATCAAAGAAAAGAAACACAAACTTTCTAAGTTATGGTAGACATTTTTTGTTCATAAGGCTTTGAAAATTAAAAGGATCATTAGTCAACACAAAAGGCATGGCCGAGAACACATAGCGCCCATCATGAGTTCTAAAATATGTTTTAGGAATGTCTTTTTTTCTTCACCTAATCTAGTGGTATCTTGACTTAAGATCTAGATTTGTAAAATAAGCCACTCCATGAAACTCATCAAATAGCTCATCAGTGTTTGGAATAGGGAATTTATCCTTTATGGTGATTTTGTTTAGATTTCTATAATCAAGACACATCCTCCAAGAATTATCTTTTTTTTCTTACCATCACTAATAGAGCTGAAAATGAACTCCGACTTGGATGAATGATACTCGAATCCAACATGTATTATACCATTTTATCAATCTCTCCCTTTTGTTGATTAGGATATCTATAAGGCCTTTTATTAGGAGGAGTACTTCCAGGTGAGTTGTCTTTCATAACACACCAGTTATGGGGCCTCACAAAACCTCAAAAAAATGCATCACTATGTTTATATTTCAAAACTTGTCGTGGTGCGTACTGTTAGAGTTTATGCACTAGTGCTCTATGTTTATTGTCGCACCACCAAGTATTTTACCTGTGCATTTAATAAGATGCACCATGCTTATATATTATGAAATATTATACTTGGCCTCGTTCTTTTTACAACACCAGTACGTTTTATGGACCTATGGGCACTGATAGGTTAATATTTTTTATTGCACCTTTAGCGGTGGGATGTGTTACTATGAATGCAATGATGCTACCTTGTTATTGTAGCACCAACATTACATTTTGTGATGCGTTGGTTTATATAGAGCACCGATAATGGGGCATCCAATAAAATGCCCTAATATGACAAATTGATCAGTATTTTCCTGGTGCGGTTCCTTTAACTACACCGGTGGAGTTGGTAAAAAAAAACACATTGTTGCACTTAAATTTACAGTGTGCAAAATCATCGGTGCACTTTGTTAAACTGAAAGCATTGGTGCACCAGTTCTACCAGAGAACCGAATTTGTTTTTAAAATTTATCACGATGCTCATTATTGAACGACACCGGTGCTTATAGTTATATTCGATGCACTAACAATGATTCTAACTATGAATTTAACACATGACACAATGCTTTAGGGTGAGCCAAAGCGTTCAGGTGCACCATGCGAAATTGGAAAAGAAATTGAAAAAATGCCAAATTTCAAGCTAAATTCAAATTTTAATTAATGAAAGTGAAAATAGGAAGGTAATAAACAATTTACCTAGACTATTATATCCTGAGGAGTCACGGTTCCACCTTTGAGAGGAAATGAAAATTCGTGGTAATTTCAAAAATTTGGAAATGTGTGGACTCTACCAATGGAGTTATCCAACTCGTTGTATAGCACCAAAAACATGGCTTCTTTGGAAGGAGGATGAGAATTGTTTCTTGCTTGTGAGTTTGGAAGCATGATATGTACTATAACAATTCAAATTGGTTTGGTAATTATTTTTTTTATTTACCCTGTCGTGGTGCGCCTGACGACAGTGATACACATCAGGGTGTAATGTTTAACGACACCGATGTGCTTTGATCGATGCTTGTTATTTTTATTATAATGTATGAAAATGTTTTTATACATTTAAGCATATATGTGTTATTGTTTATGTGTGCACCAATGCGTATATACCTTAAAGGTGCATCGGCAAAAAAAACTTTGCAAAAACCTTTGATTGCCTGCCTTCGCTATAAATAGAAAAGGGATAGATTTTTTTCAGGGAGGTTATATAATAACCTCTACAAAAATGTGTTCTCCTTGTATTGAGGTGTTAGCTAAATTTGATGTTCATGATCCCTATATGAAGGTATCCCTTTAGGAATTTCTTGAAATACCCTACGGTGATATTCCAAGGTGCATTTGTATTCCTCTGGAATATTTTCATCTCCTTGCTTTACTTCCATAGAATAAAGTCTAACCACCACTCCCTTACTACCATTTTTTAGGATATTTTCCATTCTATGAGAGTCGATGACCTAAGAAGGTGCATATTTTAGCCATTTGAGTTCATATTGAATTCCCTCCAATTCAAATATCATGAATAATTCATTATAATTTGTAGAAACTATACATAATGTTCTCAACCATTGAATCCCCATAAAAACATCTAAACCTCCAATGGGAATGGAATACATCATACTTTCTAAGTTATATTCTCCCATACTAAGTTTAATGTTGTGGCATTTTCCTCTACAATCAATACTACCTCCATTAGCAACCAAAACTTGAAACATTGTCATTGGATACACAAAACAATTGAGGCTCTTTGCTAATATTTTATCAATGAAGTTATGGGTACTCCCTAAGTAAATAAGAATTATGACCCTTTGCTTCTTAATGTGTCCTGCAATATTAATGTTTTAAGGTGTTGACAAACTGGCCAATGCATGAACACATATTTCATGCCTCTCACTGTTGTTCATAATTTCTAGATCTTTTTCCTACTCTTTTAAATCCACTATTTCATCCTCATCTCTTTGTATAGATGCCTCCATTTCCTCTTCGTCATTATTCTCCAAGGTGAACAATTTTGTTTCTTGAAATTTATTCCCTTTTGACCATTTTTTATTACAATAAAAAGATAGTCCTTTTGCTCTTGTTTCCTCCATTTGCCTTGGTGATATTTGAGTAGGTTGAGGTAGAGTTTCCCTATGAGACCCAAATATATATTTTCTTCCTACATATGTTCTAGTGGTATACTTTTGTGTAGCTCTATTCTTGGCTTGAATATGACAAGAAAATTGCATAGCCTCCACAATATTTTCAACATGTTTTAAGAAGATCTCATGTTTAATGTCTTCTTGTAATCCACCCATGTAATCTTTTAATATATGTCCATCACTTATGTTATCCAACCTTGTGGAAACACCTGAAATTATGAATTATAACCTTCAATATCACCAAAGTGCTTGATTTTTGTCAATTGACTAAAGCAGTCTTGTTCCCAAACTTTTCCATATTTTGCTTCTAAGTATTGTTGGAGAAATTTATATTTTTGACACACTAGTTCAGTGGGAGTTAACTAACTAGTTCTATTTTAGACTTTCTATTTAGACCATCACTATTATGTATGCATGCATTCTTAAGGAAAGCTAATTGCTTGAACACTTTTTTCAATTATGGAATGTTCTTTCCTATATATGAGTGTATTCCACTCATTCATTGTATCACAATGATCATCATTGATTAACTCATTGGAGTAGTGTGAATATATTTTCTCATTATTCCATATTGAACCTCTCGTCCTTTCTTGATAAGCTTTGTTTGTACTTGCTTTAGCTAGATCTCTTGTGCAGGTTTCGATGAAACATTGACATGGTACCAGAGCTACGTTGCTTGGAGCAAGCCAGAAAAGCCAAAGAATAGGAAAATCAGAGTTTCGGGGAGAAAAATCCATGTAACAGACACTGTCACACCCTTTCTTTGTCAAAAAGTGCGACAATCTGTAAGTGTCACAACTTCTCTTTGTTGAATGGTGCGACATTCGCACCCTAGACTTACAGTGTTTTCAGTTTTGGACTTGTCGCACCCTAGTACACTACTAGAGTGCAACAACTAGAAGCCTATCACTTTGTGTCTTAAGGGAAGGTGAGACAACCTCTAAATGTTCCTTCTTTGCAGTGATTTCTCAATTTTTTCACTTGCAGATTGGGGGTAAATTTTATGGTTTCTCAGAAATAGTGGGAGAGATGGATACGCCACCAATTCTTCAGTAGAAATTGGTGGTACTCCTCACACCATAAAATTATTTTTATTGGAATCCCAAGGCTGAATTCCAAATCAAAAGGAAAGGACTGTACAATTTTATGATGGGGACATAAACAAAACCTACATCGGAAATTGAGAAGACCAGATGGGCGAACCGAAAGGATGAGACCAGATGAATTCTTCTTGAATTGATTTCAACTAATTTATGGTTTCATGTAGTTGGATGGAAGACTCCAAAAGCGATATGGACCACCTTAGAAAGTATGTTTGGAAAGAAGGATGATATGAGAGGTCATCTAATTGAGGTAGAGTTGAATACCTTGGATCCTAAAAGTTTTGATAATATACATGATTTCTTTACCAAGTTTAATTATTTGATATTGAGCTTGGCATCTTGTGGTATTAATAAATCTACACAAGTAGACCAACTTATTCTAACAACATTTTCTAAGCTAGGACCAAAATATGTTGTCTATGTCTCCACTTTCCATTCTGGGAGATATCTCTTGGGATCAAAGTGAAAGATGCCTACCATGGATCAATTCATTGATTCTATCACACATGAGTAGGAAAAACTCATTCAAATGGGCCTAATTAAGGATCCCAAAGAATATACACTCACCATGCATGATGGAAAAGGATAATCCAAACAAAAAGGAAAGGGGAAATCACATCCAGAGCCAAAGAAGGAGGGATATTCCAAACCCTTCAAGGATTCTTTAGGTTC
>SNQJ01S0108866.1:6018-20627 GCA_010110895.2 Picea sitchensis
ATTATCTCATAATTACTTGAAAATAGTTAACTGAAATGGAAAATCAGTTAGCTATAGGAAATTTGAGTTCAAAGGTTGACTGGTGGGACATCCAAGTCGAATTAGTTGTAACTGAGTGATTCGAAGTTGTAACAGAGTTGGATGTGTAGTTATGTGAGTTATGAAGTAGTTTAACTCAGTTAAGTGAGTTAATCTTAGTTGTACTAGTTGCAACTGAACTTACAGTAGTGAGAGATCGGTGAATTAATTATTAATTAATTCACAATCAGTGGTCTCACATGTAACTGAAGATTTACCAATGTTAACTACATGCATGTCAGATCTAGTGGAGACCCAATTGAGATAACAGGTGAAATGGACAATTTGGCTATCAATTGTGATTTGAGTGAGTGCACTCATGTAATCACACACATAGTGGATGTTCCCATGAGGAATGTGCAGCCTAGGAAAGAGGAATTTGAATTCATTTGCAGGTTTTCCATTAGCAGGGATTGCGCAGATCAGGTAGGTTGTCTGGGAGCAGTAAATTAGCACATGAATTTGTAAATTTTTACATGACAGTGTGAGACGATTATATATTGTACTGAGAGCTCTTGGATTAGAGTTTTGTATGAGATTGTTTCATGATCCATGATATAAACATAATATATGATAGTGGGATTTTTAGCTGTATGCTTTCTCGGTAAAAACATCTGTGTTATGTGTGATTGATATTTCTTCTTGATATTGCAATTGGCGATTTTGTTTTAAATTCTGCAAGAAGTTTGTAGAAGCGATTATGTATTTAACAATGGCATATAATTGTTAGATCAGGAGAATCTAGGCAATACATAATTTGTATTGAAATTTTTACATATCCATGTTGTCATACCTATTAGGTTATTACTATGATGAATGGGTAGATGAACCTATTATAACCCTATAATTTATAGGATCATCTAGTGAATGGAAAATTTTCACTATTGATGTATGTTGTCTGGCAAGTAATATTTCATTCTTGCAAATTATTTTCAAAAAAAGAAAAAAGAAAGAAAAGAGAAAGGAAAGAAAAAGAAAAGAGAAAAGAAATAAAAAGAAAGAAAAAGAAAAGAAAAGAATAAAAGAGGGCATAAAAGAAATGGATAAAAGCCCCACATAATAATAATTCCTTGGTCCATACAGTTTAAACATGGCCAAGTCCATTTGAATTTATGTTGATAGGTTAGTAAATAAGCTTGGTTGAACTGTTTAATCTTAACTAGGTAGGTAGGTTAGCTAGTGAATGAATTTGATCAAATTGTCTAATCTTGGTCAAATAGCCCCAGGGTAGAGTAATTTCTTAGTCCAGCAGTCTAATCTGGGCTAAATGTGATAGGTGACTAGGTTAGAACATAGTTTAGTTGGTTTTATTTTAATAAAACATGCATGAGGTTTGAGGAAACTTCATGATTTGGATGTTTGAAATGTTTTTCCTAACCCCATGGTGACAAAAAGCAAGGGAATCAGCGCAAAATGCAGAAAAAGCACTAAGCCTAAGTTTCGTTGCACATATTAAAGTCACGCTTGGAGAATAAAGAATGCGCCTAGATCGATGGTTGATTTGACGGTGCATAGATCAATGGCTAGAAGTGGATTTCGGACCCCTGCTCCCCCCGGACCATTCTACCTTTAACAATGAGGGGGGCGGGGGGGGTTTGGAATGATGATTATCAAGTGCGCATAGATCTACAGTCAACTGGACAATGCACATATGAACAATCTACAAGAGATTCTAGACCCCCTCGACCCTTTTTCCTTTAACGGTGAGGGGGGTTTCGAAATGAGGCGGTTTTCCCCAATGGGTCCCATCCCAACGTGTCATCAATCCATTACATTGGACCCCTTCCACTCCAAACATCTTACCGCCATACCGGCCATGCCATACCGTCACCACCTCGTGACCTCATCCTCCACTGTCTTGCCACCTCGTCATGTCACATCCCACTACCCCTCCTTACAAGTCCCATACCATAACTCCATCAACATGTCCCCTCCATTCACCTGTTACAGGTCATGTCTCACCCGCTTATATACCAATCACCACCCTCCACATCATCCGGTTTTACACATCACCTGTCCTTCACCTGCCACCTCATAAATCAGTTGACCTGTTGGCCATTTATTACATGCAAACATATTTGTTAGCCTGTTGACCCTGTCCTCCACATCTAACGGATACCTGTTCATTTAAAAGTAGCCCCGTTTTCGCCATTTACTCACTGTTCATACTCTCTGCACTCCAGAAATTCATTTCCCTCACTGTTTCAGTCAGTAACCCAGCCTTAGCCACTACCTAATAATGCTTTGTTTTAGTTTTTAGGTACCTGTTGGATCGATGGTGCCCAAATCTAAAAGATCAGAAGTCGAGGAAAACCCGTTCCTCCCATCGCCTGTCGATCTCGACTGGATCCCATTAGTCGACAAGGATTATCTGATCTCAGAGACCAGGTGCAAATTCAATTTCACTGAATTGTAGTCATGGTTTAAGGACACATTCATAGATCAAAGCGACGAGATCGGGCTCTGGGAGTCCAATCTCCCTCTATATTTTTTTTCCCCAAATCCACCATTTTCCTGAATTTGCCCTCAAATGTCAGACTCATTACCTCCCCGACCAGAGAGCCATAGTTTCATCGTTTAGAGAAACTCTTTTCTCTATCACACCTGAGGCCATTGATAAAATGATGTAGATATCTCAAGACAAACCCCACTCTCCCCTCACCATTGAAGCTCTCATGGAAATGTATCAGAACCTGTCTTTTCCCCAAAGAGCACAAATTTTTTATCTTTTTCTTCCACAAGATGCTCAACTCCTGAAGAAAAATCTCCCTTACCACTCCTCCATATTTTTAGAAAACAGAAACCAGATTATTTCATCACTCTGTTGTCTTCTAGGATATTTCTCAGATGAATGGGTGGGCAAGCCCATCTTGGGTTACCTTCCCATTTTCACAACCGAAGAAAAATCCACCACCAAGTTCGACTACAGTAGCTACAAAAACAAACAGTGGGGGGTAAAACACTATCAGAAGCTAAGGAGAACATCTGGATGGATATCTCCAAATCCATAAATGAAGTTTGGCCTATGGTGCAAATCATGTTTGAGCAAAATGAACTGGTGTTGAGGAGAAGACAGGCTATCGAAAAGATAAAAGGAGAGTTGGGGGAAATGCCCACTAAAGAAAATGAAATCATTAGGTTCCTGAATTCAAAGACCCGTGAAGAATTGGAAGACCTAAATATTGAAGATAGGATGGATACTATCCTCGAAGTCAAGAGGTTGTTGACCAAAAGAGGATTGATGTTGCATCTAGAAGAGAAAGTCCAGAATATGGATATCGGAGTTTAGAGGTTCTTCAGCAAAATCGATGCCCTACAAAAGAAAGGTCTTCCTGGTTTAATGGTGTTAAATGACAAGTTGATGACCCTTCCTGACTACAAGTAGAAGATAATTACAGTGGCCAAGGACATCTCCAAGTTCTCAGGGATACAGGGTAGCATAACAGGTAAGGCATTCTTTGAGACTTTGTAGCCGGACCTCAGCATACAACACGAAATCAAATATATTTTCATAGTCAAACCGACTTTTTCCAAATATACTGAAATGGATGAAACCTATCAAAGACTGCTCAAAGTCACCATTCCCAGTCAGCTGAGATGGGAAGAGTTGTGCAATTTGATCGAGTAAGAGATGAGGTGTCAAATCCAAGTCAGCAAGCAGAGCAGTCAAAGTCGCATGAATGGCTCACCAACGACCTTCCCCAAACCAACATGAAAGATTCAATAGATCATCATCAGTTCCTACACTTTTGTATCTTATTACCTAGTTAGTGAGATCTAGAGTATGCCACATCCTGATCATTAATGATAGGGTCGTTTGTAATTTTGGTTATAAATACTTCACACTTCGAAGTAATGAGGGTTGATTTTTACGCCCTAGCAAGCTATAAGAACCGTAATTTTTATCAAGATATCTTCCAGTAATATAAAGGGACGTTTCACAGGATTCCTGCATGTTAGTTGTTGGTGAAGTTTTTCTCTTCTCAGTTGGATGTTTAACTCTCTTAGTTATCATCTTGTTTTCTAATCTGATCATTTAAAAGGAGTTAAAATTGTAGAATTTACCTTTGTGTACTCTGTTTCTAGATTTTAAAGATCTAAGTGTTTTTCTTCTGATGTTATAATTGAGAAATTCTTAAATGCTTCTTGGTTATAATTGATAAATCTCACCTTTTTTCTGTTGTCCATCACTTTATTGCTAAAGAATCCAATAGCTGCATTATCCTGCCCTGTGAAAGACTCTTTATATCTATTCTTCGATCTCTACCTTTATAAAACATACCCCATAGCCCAATGGATGTGTAAAACCTTTCAACCATTTTATAAAAGCAAACAACTCGGTCCTACATAATTTAACTAGCCTAATATCTGAATTTAAAACAAAGTTAAATCTTACAGAAAGATCCCTCTCTGAAACTGGTAGGGCTAGCTCCCAGTTTCAAAGTGGTTGGATAAGGTTACCTCTAGTAAATTTCTTCTGCCTTTCAAAAACCTATGGGAATTTACAGAGTGATAATAGAACCCATTCTGGGTTTTCTGTCAATATTTTCTACAGAGGAAAAGGTTTCTGTTAAGTTCATTTTCAGTCAATTTCTGGTTGATAGTATTGATGATCAATTCTTCAAGTTTCCAACCAAAGGAATGTTCTAGATACTCTTCAATTCTCATTTATATGTTTCTATTTTATTAATCAAATAGGTTTCCTTGTGCACTTCAGAAGTTAAATAAGGAAGGAAGCCCACAACCAGTTACATTATGGACCTCATTGGTGAGGAAGAACTCAATAGAGTACAACTTTAAAGATTTCATAGATAAATTCATTCATCCATTTATTTGTTTGTTGAACAGCAGCACAGAGCCAAGGTTCAGTGAAGAAATTTAGAAGGTCTTACACCTATCTAATCAATCCAAGACAAGTGATTGGTATTTATACCAAAACTATACAAAGATCATGGTATATGGGTGTGAGCTGCCTCCTTACAAATTGCCTCAACACCTCCCAATGAGGATTTTTGCACTGGAGTATATAAGGCAAATGGTAAATTCATATGAGATTCATTTTGTTGGAGAAAAGAAGAAATCCCAACTCAGAATCAAAACTCTGATTGGACCATTCATTTGTAATAGCAAATCAGTAGGAGAAGAAGCAGATAGCCTTTTGAAACAAATGAAGTTTTCTTTGAGTTTCACTTGGGCATATGACCCTTTTGGCATCATTTCTAAGATGAGGTTCAAGCAAAATACCACTCCCTATGTGCACACCCAAAGGCCAAAAATTGAGAGATATATGAACAAGGTAGAATGGCAGGAAAACATGTTTCAAGAACCAGAGGAACAACTTATCTCTGTAACCACTTAACAGACTACTACACTTCAAAAGAAAGCAGAGAAAAGATTAAGGAAGAAATTTTCTCCTTCAGTCATAGAGGTATCAGCTGAAGATTTTCAAGTATACAGAAAGAGAAATAAAACCAGTCACACAACAAATTTGCTAAAAGAGGGAGAAATGTAGTCCACCATAGTTTTGGAGGGACCACATTCTTCAACCCAATCAGATAGTCTATTTATAGGTTCTCCATCATCACCATCATCTAAAAGAAATCCATAAACAACTCTGACAACTGAATCAGTTCATGGACAAAAGGTGTCAAATATTTTTGACAAATATAAGGAAATCAAGCAAAGAAATGAATTATTGAACAACATCACTTATACTCAATTCTGGAAGCAGACCTATACTGCTCAGCACAGTCTGCTGTCATTTTTTGACAAAAAAAGAGGAAGAATGCAAATGGAATTCTTACAAGCACAAGTTCCCCATCCAAAGACAACAACAGATTACAAGAAGACTTCTTTTGAGTCTGATATAAAAGATGTCCATCATGTGGACCGGATGGATATGCATAGACAAACAGGAGAAATGATCTTTTCAACTCTAAAAAATACCTCAATGAATACTTCTAAATTGCAAGTATCCCTGAATAATATCGAGTCCCAATTAAAGCTTGAGAAGATCTCTTGTTTGGCCAAAGATAACAAAATAAAATCATTGGAAGAGTTGGTTCTCAAGATTGGATATGATCCAACAAATGTCAAAGCAACAGAGGAATTGATAAAGAAAAATAATGTTCATATACCATCACTCAGGAAACAACTAAAGCTTCTAGCAACAGAAGGCTCACAAAATAAAGAAGTGGCTGAGACAGAAATCCAAAAAGAAGAGGTGCTAAAATTAATCATGGAGAGAAATGCATAAATAAGGGAAATGGAAGCAGAGAATGACAAGCTGATATAAGAAAAAGAGAAAAATGTGCAGTTGGCCATGATTCCACTATATGCAGTGTCTTTGACAGGGATCAGAACAACAAAAGTGTCTACATCAATAGCAACACCAGCAACAATCCCATCAACAATCCGAGTAAAAATATCAGATGCCTTTGATAAACTAGTAAAATCTATGGAGAATATGTCCATATAAGTTAAAAAGTTACAGGAAGAGGCAAAGACATTACAGGAACTGAAAGCAATGTTCTAGGCTTCTCATCAGGAAGAAATGCACAAGTCTCAGAGGCTCAACCAACAACTGCAGCAATTGGGGAAAGAAGAAGCCATGGAAAACACCTTAGCCCAAGCTAAGGAAAACATATGGACAGATATCAATAGATCCATGACATAGATTTGTCCCTCTATTCAGATCATTTTTTAGTAGCATGAATTAATCTAGAAGGCCAGAGGAGCTATTGAAATCATCAAAGAAGAATTGGGAGAAAATCCAACAGAGGCCACCAAGTTAATCAGATTTCTAAACTCTAAGAACAAACAAGAGTTAGAAGTGTTGGAAATAGAGGAAAGAATTGAAATCATCTTGGAAATAAAGAAGGTTTTGACCAAGAAAAACCTAATGTTGCAGTTGGAGGAGAAATCTCAGGTTATGGACATAGGTGTACAGAGATTCTTCAACAAGTTTGAGGTACTACACAAGAAAGGGCTTCTTGGATTGTTTGTGATAAATGAAAAATTAATCACCCTGCCAGATTACAACCAAAAATTGAAGACAGTGGCCAAAGACAACTCAAAGTTTGCAGCAATACAGGGAAGCATCACTAGGAAAGATTTCCTGGAGACTTTACAGTTTAACTTGAGCATTCAACATGAAATCAAGCATATTTTCATTACTAAGCCTACCTTTGCCAAGTATACAAAGATGGATGAAATATATAGAAAATTACTCAAGATATCAATCCCAAGTAAAAAGAGGTGGGATAAGCTATGCGAGTTAATTGAGTAAAGCACAGGTTCGATGTTTCAGTCATCAAGGAGTAGTAGCTAACCAAAGTCAAAGAGACAAGTCATCAACAACTTCCACCAAATCAACACCAGAAATCTGAGTATATCTACAAGATTCCTATATTTTTGTAATTTGAGATTTAATTAGTTTAGTTATCCCTCCAAAATATCATGATCATTTATGACATGATATGATGTAAATAATTGTATAAATACTTCTCCTTTCGAAGTATTGATGGTTGATTTTTGCATTCTAAAAAGCTATTGTGTATTTTTCAAGAGGATCGACCAGTAATAAAGAAGACCTTTCACAGGATTCTCGTGTCAGAATGTTGGTGATGTGCAACTCTCTGTGTTTATGTTTTTCATTCTCTATCATCATTTTGTGTTTTCAATCTTAATTATTCAAAGAAAGTTAAAGAACAAAATTTATCTCAGAATACTTCGTTTCTAGTTTTTTGAATGATTTTTATGTTTTTATCTTAAATTAAGTAAAAGTATTCTTGACTACTCTTTTGCTTGGTGGATTTTCCTCTCCTTTCTTCCATTCACTTCATATTATTTTACCAGATCCAAACATTTTTACTATCCTGCCCTGTGAAGAAGATTTATAAAATCTGAAATTGATCCCTACTCTAAATTATAGACCCCATAGCCCAATGGAAAACAAAGCATTCAATCAACCATATATTTCAAACAAACAAACATACACTGAACTTTCATAACTAGCATAATATCCTAAACTAAACAAATCTAAATCCTACAGAGATATCCCTCTCTGAAGTTGCCAGAGCTAGATCCCAGTGTCCAAAGTGGTTTTGTAGTTACCTCTGTCTTTTCTTCTACAAAATCTGGAAATTACAGAGTGCTAACATAGTGGTGACCATACTGGGGACATAACAAATTTTCCAACTTCTATAAATTATCTTCCCTAGTAAGACAAAATTATTTCTGGACAATCAAAGATATAAATCTCAAGAGATAAATGTTCAGAGGTTGTAAAAATTTGTAAATAATTAAGTAGGTTTTTAAGTTTAAGTTATAGCTCCAAAAATAATTCACACCAGATCTCATCCCGATCCAGAAACTGTAAAGGTTGTAGATAACCCTGAAAAGTTGATCAGGAAAAGAAGTCTAGAAAAAAATCAAGGGAGTAATCATCATCCTCCTAGGGAAACCTCTCTCCCAAAGAAGTTTGTCACAATCCAAGATATTTAGTTTGATCTACCATTTGAGAATAGTCTATTCAGAACCAAATCTGAAAGCTTTATGGATGAAACAGTATTAGATCAAGCTATCCTCCAACCTAATACTCYTGAAAKACAATCCCATGAATTAGATCTTGATCAACCAATCCTTCAAAATTTTGAGAAGTTACAAGATCTAGAATCAGACTTTGATCAATCTTTGCATAAATCCTACATTCAACAACCTGTTGAGCTTTCTTCCCTGACCATTTATGCATTATCTATTAATTCTCAATTGGTCCATCCCATATCTTCCAGTCCTGCTTCTTCTATATTTTTCACTACTTCTCCAACAACTTCACAGACAGTGATGAATGGGTAGATGAACCCATTCTTGATTTTTTGTCCATATTTTCTACAGAGGAAAAGGTTTCTATTAAGTTCAATTTCATTCAATTTATGGATGATAGTATTCATGATCAATTCTTCAAGTTTCCAAATGAAGGGATGTTCAGATACTCTTCAATTCTCGTTTATATGTTTCTATTTTATCAATCAGATAGGTTTCCTTCTACATTTCAGAAGTTAAATAAAGAAGGAATCCCACAGTCAGTTACATTATGTACCTCATTGGTGAGGAAAAACTCAATAGAGTACAACTCTAAAGATTTCATAGATCAATTCATTCATCCAGTTATTTTTTGTTGAATAGCAGCACAGAGCCAAGGGTCAGTGAAGAAATTCAGAAGGTCTTACACATATATGATCAAACCAAGACAGGTGATTGGTATTTATACCAGAACTATACAGAGATCAGGGCATATGGGTGTGAGATGCTTCCTTACAAATTTCTGAAACACCTCCCAATGAGGATTTTTGCACTGAAGTATATAAGGAAAATGGTAAATTCAGATGAGATTCATTTTGTTGTAGCAAAGAAGAAATCCCAACTCATAATCAAAACTCAGATTGGACCATTCATTTGCAACAACAGATCAACAGGAGAAGAAGCAGGTAGCCTTTTGAAACAAATGTAGTTTCATTTGAGTTTCACTTGAGCATATGACCCTTTTGGCATAATTTCTGAGCTGAGGGTCAAGCAAAAGACCACTCCCTATGTGCACACCCAAAGGCCAGAAATTGAGAGATATATGAACTAGGAAGAATGGCAGGAAAACACATTGTAAGAACCAGAGGAGCAACTTATCTCTGTAACCACTTCACAGACTACTACACCTCAAAATCAATCAGATAAAAGATCAAGGAAGGAAGTTTCTCCTTTAGTCACAGAGGTATCAACTGAATATTTTCAAGTATACATAAAGAGAACTAAAACCAGCCACACAATAGATTTGCTAAAAGAGGGAGAAATGCAGTCCACCATATTTTTGGAGGGACCACATTATTCAACCCAGTCAGATAGCCTATTTACAGGTTCTCCATCGTCACCATCATCTCAAAGAAATCCAGAAACAACTCTGACAACTGAATCAGTGCATGGACAAAAGGTGTCAATGTTTTTGAAAAATATAATGAAATCAAGAAAATAAATGTATTGTTGAACATCAACACTTATACTCAATTATGGAAGCATAACTCTACTTCTCAACACAGACTGTTGTCATCTTTTGACACAGAAAGAGGAAGAATGCAAATGGCATTCTTACAAGCACAAGTTCCCCATCCAAAGGAAACAACATATTACAAGAAGACTGCTTTTGAGTTTGATATAAAATATGTCCATCATGTGGACCCGATGGATATGCATAGATAGACGTGAGAAATGATCTTTTCAACTCTGACAAATACCTCAATGACTACTTATAAATTGCAGGTATCCCTGAATAATATCCAATCCCAATTAGAGCTTGAGAATATCTCTTATTTGGCCAAAGATAACAAAACAAAATCATTGAAAAAGTTGGTTCTCAANAGAATGCAAATGGCATTCTTACAAGCACAAGTTCCCCATCCAAAGGAAACAACATATTACAAGAAGACTGCTTTTGAGTTTGATATAAAATATGTCCATCATGTGGACCCGATGGATATGCATAGATAGACGTGAGAAATGATATTTTCAACTCTGACAAATACCTCAATGACTACTTATAAATTGCAGGTATCCCTGAATAATATCCAATCCCAATTAGAGCTTGAGAATATCTCTTATTTGGCCAAAGATAACAAAACAAAATCATTGAAAAAGTTGGTTCTCAAGATTGGATATGATCCAACAAATGTCAAAGCAACAGAGGAATTGATAAAGAAAAAGAAAGTTGATATAGAATCACTCAGGAAACAAATGAAGTTTCCAACAACAAAAGACTCACAAAATAAAGAATTGGCTGAGACAAAAATCCAAAAAGAAAGTATGCTAAAACTAATCATGGATAAAAATGCACAAATAAGGGAAATGGAAGCAGAGATGGAGAAGTTGATAAAAGAAAAGGAGAAAAATGTGCAGTTGGCCATGATTCCACTAGATGCAGTTTCTCTGACAGGGATGAAAACAACATACATTTCTAAATCAACAACAATACCAGCAACAATACCAGTACAATTATCAAATGCCTCTGATAAACTAGTAAAATCTATGGAGGATATGTCCATACAAGGGGCAGAAATTAAAAAGTTAAAGGAAGAGGTAAATACATTACAGGAACTGAAAGCAATGTTCCAGGCTTCTCATCAGGTAGAAATGCACAAGTCTTAGAGGCTCAGCCAACAATTGCAGCAATTGGGGAAAGAAGCAGCCATGGAAAACACCTTAGCCCAAGCTAAGGAAAACATATGGATAGATATCAACAGATCCATTATAGATATTTGGCCCTTTTTTAGAAGCATGAATTAATCCAGAAGGCTAGAGGAGCTATTGAAATCATCAAAGAAGAATTGGGAGAAAAGCCAACATAGCCCACAGAGTTAATTAGATTTCTAAACTCTAAGAACAAACAAGAGTTAGAAGAGATGGAGATAGAGGACATAACTGAAACCATCTTGGAAATCAAGAAGGTTTTGACCCAAGAAAAAACTAATGTTGTAGTTGGAGGAGAAATCTCAGGTTATGGACATAGGTGTACAAAGATTCTTCGGCAAGTTTGAGGTACTGCACAATAAATGGCTTCCTAGATTGTTTGTGATAAATGAAAAATTAATCACCCTACTAGATTACAACCAGAAAATGAAGACAATGGCCAAAGAGAACTCAAAGTTTGCAGGAATACATGGAAGCATCACTGGGAAAGATTTCATGGAGACTTTACAGTTTCAATTGAGCATTCAACATGAAATCAGGCATATTTTCATTACTAAGCCTACCTTTGCCAAGTATACACAGATGTATGAAATATACAGAAAATTACTCAAGCTATCAATCCCAAGTAAAAAGAGGTGGGATAAGCTATGCAAGTTAATTGAGTAAAGCACAGGTTCGATGTTTCAGTCAGCAAGGAGCAACAACTAACCAAATTCAAAGAGACAAGCCATCAACAACTTCCACCAAATCAACACCAGAAATCCAAGCATATCTACAAGATTCCTATATTTTTGTAATTTGAGATTTAATTAGTTTAGATATCCCTCCAAAATATCTTGATAATTTATGACAGGATATGATGTAAATAATTGTATAAATAATTCTCCTTTCGAAGTATTGAGGGTTGATTTTTGCATTCTAAAAGGTGACTATGTATTTTTCAAGAGGATCAACCAGTAATAAAGAAGACTTTTCACAGGATTCTCGTGTCAGACTGTTGGTGATGTGCAACTCTCTGTTTTTATATTTTTCATTCTCTGTCATCATTTTGTGTTTTCAATCTTAATTATTCAAAGAAAGTTAAAGAACAAAATTTATCTCAGCATACTCTGTTTCTGGTTTTTTGAATGATTTTTATCTTTTCATCTAAAATTAAGTAAAATAATTCTTGACTGCTCTTTTGCTTGGTGGATTTTCCTCTCCTTTCTTCCATTCACTTCGTATTATTTTACCAGATCCAAATAGTTTTACTATCCTTCCCTGTGAAGAATCTTTATAAAGTCTGAAATTGATCCCTGCTCTAAATTACAGACCCCATAGCCCAATGGAAAACTAAGCATTTAATCAACCAAATATTTCAAAAAAACAAACATACACTGAACTTTCATAACTAGCCTAATATCCTAAACTAAACAAATCTAAATCCTACAGAGAGATCTCTCTCTAAAGCTGGCAGGGCTAGATCTCAGCTTCCAATGTGGTTTTGTAGTTACCTCTGTCTTTTCTTCTACAACCTCTGGAAATTACAAAGTGCTAATAGGGTGCTTTCCTAGGGGGGTCCCAGGGGGGCCTGGATTGGCCCCCCTTGGTTATGCGGAACATTCTGCTCTGGGGAAATGCCCCAATTTATTTTTTTGGTAGTTTTTGCTATTTATATGTTTTTCGCTATTTTTAGTAGTTTTCTAAATTAATCCCAGATTAAGGGATTAGGGTTTTGCTAGCTGTGGAATACCTAAAATATTGTATATATTTTATTGTGAATGGTGAAATTAATACAATGAAGAGTTGAGAGGTGTGGCACCAAGTAAGGTTGGTTTTCACCCGGTTAAGGGTTTCCAACGTAAATCTTTGTGTACTATTGATCCAAAATCTTTTCATCATGACTTATAAATAATTGTATTAAATGAGCATAAATTAAAGTGCACCATTAAAGAAGGGAAAACTCAAAATGAAGAGACATAAGCATCAGATCTGAACACAAAAACTTGATAACAGAGTTCGTCCCTGGTGGATTATGTCTCTGGGTCCTGCTCTCAAATGGGCAGGCTCTTTCATTAACTCTGCAAAAGAATTTGGAAAATACATAAAAATACCTCATTCTGAAATCAAGCTACAGAAATAATGCTCAGATTAGAAAATATACATCACCACTAAATTTGTGGCGCCGAATTACCCAAAAAGGATTGTCTCCACGCCTTGATCCGACTCTGGCACTCCTAGGCCCAAGAAGATTTTTTTCTCAGTTTTTGTTCCCTCTGCAACTTGCAATAATGACAGTCCTTTGCTTTGAAATTCATGCCCGCAGTCATATGGCCACGCCTTCCCCTTTCGGTTGGGTGGAACCTGGCTTAAATAGAAACATGGCGGACAAATAAACCAACAGGGCCATTGGCGAGTTGGTTGTTGGTGTTATTATTAAAGCGTTATATATGAGGGGAGGTCCTAAGGTCAAACCCGCGAGCATCCCTTTTGGGACATTGGTTATAGCCCCTGCCAAGTTTGGATACCAGCTTCTATTGTTAGTGGATGCTTCTAGATACGGTGAAACTCCGCTAGATTTTGCGGGGTCCTACCTTATATATATTTTTTATTTTTTGGTTACGGGCCCTCCTTAGGCGTTTCAGGGGTGCCACGTGTCACCTACTGATTAGGCCACGTGGAATCCGCTAATTAGTCCACCTGTTCACCGACGTCAATCCCCGTCAATCTGTACATGACACGTGGTGCTTTTCGGGTGGTGCCACGTGGCATCACCTGGGGGTGCCATGTGGCATTTTCCTACTGGGCCACATGGACCCCTGAAAATCCCATTGGTGGGTGACACATGGCAGCCTCTGGTGCTACCACGTGGCATCATGACATCAAAAGATGTCATGATGACATCATCCTACCATGTCAGTTGTTGACGTCATGCTGACGTCAACAACACGAACGATGATGTGGCCCCTGTTGACTTGACCTGTTTGACCACAACTTTGACCGTGAATATCTTCCAAACCGTAACTCTGTTTGAGGATTCGTTTGCACCATTAGAAATATTGTGATGTGATCTTCACGATCATGTCATTTTCACTTAGTTTTTGGAACTTTGATTTTTTGTCATTTCTCTGTTTGCGGAAGCCATTCTGAGCATTTTGAGTTGCCTCTATGAGTTCTGAGTTGTTCTTTTCCTTCTATGGATCCTTTTTGGATCACGCCTTCCCACTGAGAGATTTTTGGACCACTAAAATCTTTCATCAATCAACAGGTAAGTGAGGGAAGAGTCCCCTCACTTTGTCCTTCTCGATCCACTTTGCCTT
>SNQJ01S0108868.1:0-10913 GCA_010110895.2 Picea sitchensis
AGGGTCATCACAGGTTGTCTATATAGTACAGTGCGATAGTATTTGTAACTAAGGAAAAAATGGAAGAAAGACAAAAAACCTAACCGAACTTTCAGACCTAGGAAGTCTAGATGAATCACCCACAAACTCAGAGAATGAATTCAACCAAAAGACTGCAGGCTAAAAGAAAATAAGAGACAAAAAACCAAAAGAGATTCGTATCCCCATATGGTCGCCAATTTTGTTATCATATTAATCGGTAAATGTGGACATAAACAAATCTCCCTAGATCCCACTAGAAACTAGAACAAAACAAAATAGAATATAAAACTTTCCCTAAGTTATAATTATTGAGTTTAGTAGTTAACAAGAGATAGACAACATGCCTTTTAAATGTCGTTTCCTCTTTCCATTTTTGCCTTAGATCCAATTCAACTCTCCTATGATTTTGAATCTTCAAGGGAACACAAGCCAACCAAAGTGAAATAAATACAATATACTCAACAAGAACCTATGCATGTGATCAAGGAATCATACAATAAAACAAGTCTAGTTTCATGGGAAAGAAACATATTGTTGTATCATATTAAATGAAAGAAGATATTACAACAAAAGCCTTGATGTCGCGAGGTCCCCTTTCAATGGACCTTTTCTCCAACACAAACACCTTTTCTCCAACCTTGAATGAAGAAGATCCACAATGACTTGATGAACTGAAATGAGGCTCTCAAGCATGATCTGAAGTAGAATTCTCCATCCAATTCTTAGCCTATTCAACCTTCACCTTTTCCATGAGAGATCCCTTTTTATATAGTGTGAAATAGATATGAGTGAGGATATTAGGATGATACCACCAAATCAGAGAAGAGAGTAAGAACCAAACCGATCGAAGGCCACCTCACCTTCTAGAAGATCCTCTTCTAGAACATTCCTGAATTTTGACTTTTCCAAAGATTAAAGCATCGTATCACCTTAATGCGCAAGTAGATTGCGACGATGTCGTAGTCCAGGTAAGGTGTAGGATGCGACGATCAGGAATCATCGCACCTCATGAATAGAGCAGGGTGCAACGACCTTCCTTCCTAAGGTTTTCTGGCAGAGGAAATCAAATCAATTTTCTCCTGGAGAAAGTATCTTTTAATATTTTTAGGGAACATGAACACATCTTGTCAGGTGATCACTAGGTGACCAAAATGATGTATAACATATATCCTTTCCCAAATATGGAGTAACAAGAATTGAATATCTTGTGTTAGATGTAAAATTTGAGCAAACTATGTTCATAACGAAATCTGAATCTTGTTTGAACGAGGTCATCTTTGACTAAAAGAGATTCCAAGATTTGATTTTAGTTGCATATACGAATCTTATAGTGATTCATACTAAGAACCAACAACCACTTCAACCCCTCACAACAACCATGGAAGTTATATTTTCTCCTCTTGTACTTCCTTCTCAGTGACATGATTTACCTCAGGAGTATAATCTAATGATCAAACTATATGATGCGAAGGTAGTGTGTCAACCCATAAAAATCTATGTTGGTTCAATGATTTTACAGAATTGGAAGAAGTAGATTTTGAATATGCAAAAATTAGGTTGTTTTCACAAAGTCTTGCAGGAGAAGTGAGGAAGTGTTTGAGAGCTCTTCCAATAACTAGTATCATAAATTTTGAGGCATTTGAAACCAGGTTTCTTGCAAAATTGGGCAAGAAGAAAATCCCCCTTTAGTTTCTGACTCAGTATAACAACATGAGGAGGTCACCTAACGAAACAGTGCAGGATTTTTCAGCCAGATTTGTAAAGGCCTATAATCTGATTCCTACTGAGGTAACCCCCCCCCTAAATCTGCTCAACTCAAATATTTTGATTCCTTTGAGAGTGTTTTATCTTTATTGTTGAGGGAAATAAGATCTACCTCATTAGATGACATGATGAGTGATGCAATAGAAGTGGAAGTGAACCTAATGGCCTTAGGGAAGATCAAAGTTGACTCTGACAGGGACATGAAAAAAGTTGAAGATAAGGCACAACCTTCAACCTCACAAACATCAGAAGAAAGGATTGAAACGATGATGAAAACTATGGAAAAAATGATGGAAAGAATGGATTTAGAAAATAAGCCTAACACCTAAGAATAGGCTGATGGTCCACCTAGAAATTAGAGAAGGCAGGCAATCCCACAAATCAGACAAAGAGATCAGAGAAATCAAGGGGATCAGAGAAATGAGGGAAATCATGGAAATCAGGGGGATCAACAAATAAGACCACCTTTTTAAAATAACTATGTAAACGAGAATTATGATGACAAATTTGAATACAACGTGGATTGTTGTGATGGATATGAGACAAAGGTATTCTTGACTAAAAAAGAACATGACCATTTCATGGATGCTAATGAAATTTTCATGCAGGAAAATGATGACAGGTTGTCAGTATAAGAAGAAGATTACCAAATAGGGTTGCAGAACACCATCATGCAATTCCAAAGAAAATATAATCTTTGAAATCAGAAAGTGCCTGCAAACCCCCCAAAGGTAAATCCTCCAAAGGGAAACTCCACCAAAGACGCTCAGAGTAACATACCCTCTTCAAGTCAGCCCAAAAAATACTCTGTTGCAAAATATGTTGTGGACAAAGGAAAAAATAAAGAAGAATCCCCAAAAAAGATAACTGAAACAAGAAAGGAGACAGTCACCAAAGAGGTAGAGAAAACCTCATCCTCCTTTAATTTTGAAAGTGAGATGGCCAAGATTAAAATTTATGTACCATTCAATGAATTGATCAAGAACAGTGAATATAGAAATCAGATCATCAAGATGCTTAAGATGGAACACACTTCTAACACTTTGAGCATACAAGATGATCACCTGACCATCTTATTTGGCCCATGTGTAGAGGAAAATAATGATGCTGAAGAAGTCCCCCCTTTATATGTCAGTCTTCAAAGGAAAATATTGATGTTGAACAATGCCATGTTGGATTCAGTAGCGTCCCATAACCTAATTCCCAAGGTGGTCATAGACCAATTGGGTATGGATATCACAAGGCCTTACAAAGACCTATTCTCTTTTGATTCAAGGAAGGTGAAATGCCTAGGTCTTATCAAAGATTTGGTGGTGTCTTTAGCTCAAATTCCAGCAAAGAATATGGTCATAGATGTAGTAGTTGTTGATATTCCTCCCAAGTTTGGCATGTTGTTATCTAGGTCATGGGTTGCAAAATTGAAGGGAACCCTCCAAATGGACATTTCGTATGCCACCATCCCTATCTTTGGTCAAGATAGAAGGTTGTACATAGAGGTTTTGCTCAAATACATGGTCAGCACAAAGTCACAGCCGAGTAATCATCCCATCTACTCTGTAGAAACTTAGTTGGGGTCTTCTATTTTCTTCAATGATCGGTGTTTTGAAGAGAAAGGGCCATAAATTGATATGGATGACAAAGATGGATCTGATTAGCAGATTGAGAAGTTTTTAGAGCAACAGAACAGTGCAGAAAATGATATTTGGAGTATGAGCTTCGATGGAGTTGTCAGTAGAGAGGGGGTAGGAGTTGGTGTGTGGATTAACCCCCCCAGATTGGCTACAAACCTGTTCTCTTATAAGATGTCTTTTGATTGCACAAAATATATGGCTGAATACGAGGAATTGGTATTATGATTAAAATTTTTAAAGGAAATGGGTGCTAAGAAAATATTTTTTCATGGGGATTCTAAGTTGATCATAAATCAAGTGAAGGGAATATAGCAAGCCAAACACCCCATATTAAGAGCATACAAGAATACAATGCTTGACCTGCTTGAAGAATTTTCAGAATATAGCCTCTGAATGATTCCAAGGGGTCAGAATCAGATTGTTGATGCCATTGCCACTTTAGCTTTAGTTCTTAAAATTCCAGTCTTTCCTAACAAGGGATATGAGGTTGAGATCAAGCACATACCAACAGTTCCTGATAATTTAAGTACTGGTAGGTTTTTGAAGATGATAAACAAATAGAAAGTTTCCTCAATCTGAAAAATGGATTTGAAAATTTGAACATCGATGGAGAATATTTTGATGAGGAGGTAGATGCAGTTTCTTTCACAACGGATGGTTACTTCAAAAATCAGATTACAGGAAGAGATATAGTTCAGCTGAAGAGAAATGTCATCCTTAAGGATTTGGTCCCATTGGATAAACTCTTTGATAATAATGATGTGGCCAGAAGTCCAAAAATTATAGTAAATGAAGGGGATGTTGAATATTGCAATATTGGGACTCATGAGGATCCCAAGATCATAAAGTTGTCTAGAACACTCAGCCCTGAAGTCAAGGTGAAATATATCAATTTAACGAAAGAGTTCCCTGATGTTTTTTCCTAGAGCTATGAAGATCTGAAAGTTTATGACACCAGTATAATTCAACATGTGATCCCAATCAAAGAAGATCAAAAACCTTTCAAACATAAATTAAGAAGGATAAACCCTTTGTTGTTTCCCTTGATTTAGAAAGAGGCAAAGAAGCTATTTGAATCCAAGATCATAGTATCCATGAGGTTTTCTAAATGGGTGGCAAATCTGGTGCCAATCAGAAAAAAGAGTGGATAAATTAGGTTGTGTGTGGATTTCATAAATCTAAACAGGGTGTTTCTAAAGGAGAACTACCCACTACCTAAGATGGATCACATTCTATAGAAAGTAGTAGGTTATCATAAAATGTCAATGTTGGATGGTTTCTCTGGATACAATCAGATTATGGTGCACCTTGATGATCATGAAAAGACAACATTCACAACACCATGGGGTACATTCATGTATGCCAAGATGTCGTTTGGGCTCATGAATGTAGGGGAAACATTTTAAAGAGATATGGACATAGATTTTGTTGTGGAGAAAGACAAATTCATTGTTATCTACCTAGATGATATCACTGTGTATCCTGTTTTGGATGAAGAACACCTCAAGCATCTAAGAAGGGCATTTCAGAAGTGTAGAAAGTTCGGTATCTCGTTGAACCCCAAGAAGTCAATTTTCTCCATGGAAGAAGGAAAGATGCTAGGCCACATTATTTCAAAAAAAGGGATAAAGATGGACCCCAACAGAGCTGAGGGAATCTTAAAAATTGGCATACACAGAAGTAAAAAGGAGGTGCAATCTTTCCTGGGAAAGGTGAATTTTATGAGAAGGTTTATCCCTAACTTGGTTGAAATCATAAAGTTTATTACTATCATAATCAAGAAAGGAAATGAAATAAAGTGGACCCCTGGAGACAGAAAATCCTTCGAAGACATTAAGGGGGAATTGACCAAGGCTCTAGTATTGTCCAGTCCTAATTTTGAAAAAGACTTCATATTGTTCTCTTTTTCTTCAGAGCACACAATTGTTGGTGTTTTACTACAGAAGGATGAGCATAATTTTGAGAAGCCCATAGAATATTACAACCAAACATTGAGGGATGCCCCCTTGAAGTATGATATCATGGAGAAGAAGGCATATGCACTAGTCAAGGCCTTGAAATAGTTCAAAGTTTACATATTGCATTCCCATACTACTACTTATGTGCTAGTAGTTCTTTGAAATCCATCTTAACCCAGCCTGATACTAAAGTGAAAAGGGGTAAATGGATAGTTGTGTTGTTAGACTATGACCTTTAGATAAAACCTACAAATTTTATCGAGGGACAGGGGCTTGCAAAGATGATGGCATAGACAACTTGTGAACTCTTAGGAATAAATTTCATTGTTGACTTATCAATAGGTGCTGAGGAAGAGAGAGATCCTCAGATATCCAAAAAATTCCTTGACTCCCCATGGTATGTAGATATCATTTATGTGTTGAGAAATTTGTAGGCTCCTCCTGAATTCAATAAAATGAAGGCCAGATTCTTAAAGCTGAAAGCAACAAAGTTTTGTATAGTAAATCGATCTCTATATTGGAAGGATCCAGGGGGGTTTTTTTTGAGTTGTTTGCTGGAAGAAGAAGAAAAGAAGAACATTAGAGTGTTCCATAAGGGTGACTGTGGAGGCCACCATTATTGGAAAACCATTGTGCACAAGATTTTGAGGGATGATTTCTATTGGCCTAGAATTTTTTCTGATGTCTATAAAGAAGTTTCAATATGTCATGAATGTCAAATTTTTGATGGGAAAACAAATATGCAACCCCTTCTTTTGAAACCCATCTCCGTTGAAGCACCTTTTAGACAGTGAGGCCTTGATTTTATAGGATAAATACATCCACGGTCCTCAGTTCAACACAAATGGATTCTGACATCAACAAATTAGTTCACAAAGTGGATTGAGGCAGTTCCCAAGGCAAACAACAAAGGTTATTATCATCCATTTTTGGAAGACAATATTTTTTCCAGGTTTGGTTTGGATGTCCAATCAAAATCATCACAGCCCATGAAACAACATTTAAATCCAAAAATATGGAGAAATTTTGCAGTGACTACAACATAACTCTTGGCCACTCCACTTATTATTACTCTCAAGGCAATGGGTTGGCTAAGTGATCAAACAAGAGCTTGAACAAAATTATAAAAATGTTGTTGCAAGATAACAAAAAGGCTTGGCACAAAAAGCTCATCCATGCACTATGGGCTAATAGAATCACTTCAAAAAGATCTATTGCAACTTCACCTTTTCAGATTGTTTACGGAAGAGAGGAAATCTTTCCTACTACATTGGGGTTGCTAGTGATGAGGTTGTTATAGGACCAGGATGTTGAGACAGATTCCACACGAAGAAGAAAATATGAACTAATCAATGTACAAAAAACAAGAGAAAAGGCCTTCAATAATGCTCAGTTGCACCAAGACAAGATCAAAAAAGATTTTGACAGACATACCAAAGAAGATAATTTCAAAGTGGGAGACTTGGTATTGATATGGGATGCCAGAAATGAAGATAAGGGAACACATGGTAAATTTGGCCATCTATGGTTGAGACCATTCAGAATTGTGTCATACCATGGAAATAATGCTTATATGATACACAAAAGTAATGGAGACATCGTTGGAGGAGGGCCTATGAAAGGCAAGTTCCTCAAACATTATATTGTTTAAAACAATCATCACCTCTTCCATTCATTGTACATAATCATTTTTATTTTTTGCATGAATAAATTGAAATAAAAGCAACGTAACTCGAGCCCAACGTGAAGGCCTTGAGTTATGCTGGGTAGATTTTGAATTTTTGAATAAAGGTTGATAGATTCAGATTGCAGAAATAAATCACAACCCAATGGGTAGGGACTCAGTCTATCGTTCTTTGCTACCTCGCATGGAGGATATCATCCCCAGTTGGATCCCATGTTATCATTGTAACAATTTTTATATGGAATCTGAGTTTCAGGACTTAGAGAGAGGCTAAAATGGTGTAGAGGCATGATAAACTGGAAGGCAGAGCCATATATAGTAGAAGTACGGAGTTGATGGGACCCAACAGGCCACATATTTCAAGCACCGCAGATCAACGGTCAGGGATCCTTTCGGGCGGAGAACTAGTAGGGAGGTTAATTCTTGAAAGCGGGCCAAAAAGAATACCGTGGTTCTGCCTCGGGACCACATGGCGCCACTTGATGCATTTCGGGGCAATAAGCAGTCTACCCCAAACCTCTTTGCCTCATCTCTGAAATCAAGAAGTGTATATAAAGGGGGGACCCTTTTCACTATTTTATGTTTTTTCAAATCATTGGAATGTTGGAAGTTGGCACGACTGCTCCATTCGAACTGAATCTCAACTGTGCACCAAACTCATGTATATTCTTCTCATTCATAGGTATTTTTCACCGTCACCATGGACCCCGTAATTGTGTTTGTAGCAGAGCAAGATCCTGCGTCGAACGAAGAAGCTCTAATTGACAAAGATTCAGATGTGTTTGACACCGAAATAACTATCTCACCTGTCTCCGTGTCCAGATCCAATTTGTTAGACAATGTAGAGAAGAGGATACCCTTTCTCAAAGCATTCCAAGCCTCCATAGTACTTTATGCTATCAAAGTCACATTCCCTTTCCCAGAATTCATAGGTTGGTGCGCAGAGAAATACTCATAGGAAGAGAGATTTGTCTTAAATAAATTATGGTCAGATCTCCTATGTAGAGTAGATATCCCATCAATTCAATACGGCCTCTGCATACTAGATTCCCCCTCTGCAGTTTCTGAACTATTTGAGGAAGGAAAGATAATTATGGTTTACAGGGATTGTTCCCCCGAGGTCAAAAACCTATTTTTGTAGACAATTTTCAAACCCGAGCATATTTCTGAGAGTCTGTCCTTTCCAATGAATGTAAATATCATGGTTATTGAAGCCTAGTGGGCCTATTCTATACTTAGTCAGATTCTAGGTTTATATATTGACAAGTATGTAGTTGAGGTCATGTTAGGTTTTCTATTAACGTTCTTCCAGTTAGAGTCTAGTTAGTTAGTCTGCATCATCTTTGAAGGATTCATAGCTGATAATGTACACATACAACTAGTAAATTTTCAGTCACTAAGGCAATTCAAGTATTGCACATACTTGTTGAAGATGTTCTTGGAGACAAACAAGAAAGAGTTCCCTGAAGAAACATTCATCTCAACCAAATGAAAAAGAATCATAATGCTCATTTTTATCAACAAGATCATGTCCAGAGTTTACAGCCTAATCTTCAACACTAGCCTGCTAAGATTCCTAGAGGACATTAAAAGTTATTTGCAGCCAAATCTAGAAAATAGAGTGGGTGATTGGGTGTTGTTCATGCATTCTACAGTAATTTGGGTATATGGTTTTCAAGAGGCCCCTTATCTTCTGCCTATTTTTTTGACACCCAGAGTCTTTTCCCTAGAGTTCACCAAGAAAAGAATCATCTCAGAGACATAACATTTCCTGAAACTGCACAAGGCATCCAACCTGAAATTCCCTTTCATCATAGGACCCTTTGTTGTAAAAAATAGATCCTGCTTATCTCAGATCCAGGACAAACTCAAGGAGTTTGGATTTGCAAAGCTACAAGGGAAAATATATGATCCACATCATGCCATATATAAAATAATATTAATGAGAACACATGCCCCTTATGAACATGATTATGTTGAAGGTTTCGACAAATTGCAAAATTTAGAAACCTGTGTTGATATGGAAGCCATCTTGCAGCCTGTTCAAACACAACAAGTGGGGCCAACCTGACAACAAACTCCTCATAATATGATACTCAAAGTTCCCAAAGTAAGTGTCTACACCAAGAGAAGCAGTTCAAAGGCCCTAGGCACCAGTAGTCAGTAGGATGCTCCCATGAAAATGAAAATCGCACAATCCCCACAGATAGTGGATCTGGAGGAAGAGGATCCTAAAGAACAAGTAAGTATGGATGTGGTGAAAAGTATCACTAGAACTAAAGAAGTTGGTAAAGGAAGCATGCCCGAAGGTGAAAACAACTCAAGAGCTTTCAATAGCCAAAAACACATCTTTGATAAGGCACCTGGAGTAGTCTATCAATCTAAAGAATACTTGGTAAGGAAATATGCTAAGAAAGTAAACTTGGCCATGAGAGAAATATGAGAGTTGATCCCTGAGGTAGAGAGAATTTCTTAGCACAAGTCTTCTATGTTCACAGTCAAGGATGTATAGAATAAGACACTCAACATAGCAGTCTCAGATGAGGATAAAGTGTACGAGGTTAAGTTGCATTATGATAACATCAGTTCTCTAGACAAGGTGAAATTCCACAGGAACACCAGTGACATGCTGTATTCATATTACTTGGGTATGATCTTGAATAATTCAAAGTTTTCAACTCAGGAACTTAAGTTGGAGGGGAAGTTGAGACAAGAGAAAGCATCCAATAGAGCTTGGAAGACTCAAGTCAAGAGATTAGAATCTGAAGGCCCTCAGGGAGTGAAAGCCTCCTTAGAAGAGAATGACAAGATGATTCAAAGCTTGAAGAAAAAAATAAAAATGTCTTCCACAGAGCATCCACAAACAAAAGAACTGGTTTCTCTAGAATAAGAGAAGGAGGCATTTCAACAAGAAGCATTGAATTACAAGGCCAAGGTATTACAACTAGAGAAAGAAATGGTAAATTCATCACAAGGACATACATAATAATCAAACATGGCTGTAGTTGTACCTTGTATTACAAAAATTGGGCCAAGCACTGAAGGACTTGTCTAAGCTATGTCACAAGTTAGCCTGAAGGCAGGAGAATCAAAAGCCTCAAGGGAGATATAGAAAATATGCATCAAGAAATGAAAACAAAAGATGAGAAGATGGCCTAGTTCCAGAAGGAGAATCAAGATTTGCAAGAAAGAGTGGACAAGCTGAAGACAAGGTTGAAGGGAAAAGGACTATTGTATGGAACCAAACACGTCATATGGGATTCTATTGTTGTTGAAGTTGCTAAGTTTAGGGTGTACTTAAATTTCATCAATGACAAAGATAGCATGGCCATCTCAACCAGAAGAAGGTGCATTGTTGTGAATGAGACACTAGCAAAGAAACCCTCAGAGTCGGCCTAGAATGTTATAAATCTGTTGAACTCCATCCCCACCACTGAAATTCAGACCATTAGGGTCAAAGGCATGACTACATTGATCATTTGGACCAGGAGAGTCATTGCCAAACATAACCTGCTTAAATTAGTCCAAACCAAGGCCATACAGATGGAGAAGAGTATACAAGAATTCAAAGATATGTTTGAAGAGTTGTTCATCAAAGGCATCCCACCATTTTGGGATGGAAAAGGAAAATTGTATGATCAGGAGGAATACAAATCTAACTTCTCCCAATGCATAATTGATCACTCTAAGTTTGAAATTCTAGAGGAAAACTTGAAAGCAACAAACTTGGTAGAGTATTTGACCATAGATTTTGAGATCTTGAATCAGTTCAAGAAAGTGAAGATTGGGCTACCAACCATGACTTATGCCTATTTCATTGACCTGGAGATCCTAATCAAGGAAATGATGGATTAC
>SNQJ01S0108868.1:17805-40264 GCA_010110895.2 Picea sitchensis
AAGTCTAAACAAATCAAATTCAAATTCCAAACTAAACATGTGGTTTGCATTCAAAGGCACATTTCTCATGATCACACCTTACTATGTAAGGTAACTAATAAATTTATGGAATGTAACCTAGGAAACATACACTTTGTTTGAAATGGGATTCAAGCAGAATTCATTATTCATGTAACATATATGAATTGGGAAAGAATATAAAAAACAAAGTCGGTGAGTCATCAATTTCCTCTTAGTCCAATTAAAAATTAAAAATTAGTTTAATTTGAATAACCATAAAACCTTTTATTAGAATATTGTGATATCTTCTTTAAAACCTTAATATTATTGACTTAACACTAATTAAACAATTAACAAATATCCACAACCTATGACACCCCATCTTCCCACAATAAACTACTAAAAGAACCTCTTTTAATTCATTGTTCATGAACCTTGTTCACCAGATCCTCTTTTAATTATTGGATGCTCTTTTATTTATTTATTTGGATTCTTGTTTCATATTTTAGAATAACATACTACTTAATTCATTTTGATATTTTTTTCATCCACTTAAAAATTATATATAATTAATTTTATATAATATAATAATGTTTTTTTGTATGAAAGCAGAAAAATCAAGGGTTAACATGGATCTATTTTGGTTTTTTAAATATCAGTTGTCAAATCCATATTAAATATGGAAGAAATTACACATCATATCTTTACACCCAATGACAAATAACACTAATTTTTACACCGAAAGGCATACACCTATTGACCATGGGCACATTTTGTATGGACAAGATTAAATATTGATGGAATATTCTTAGTAGTCCCAATAAATCAATGGTTGTGATTTCAACCGCTAACTTCCTCACTATTATAAAGACATCAGTTTACATGTTTATTTTTTTACTTTTACTTAATCATATTTAAAATTTACTATGGTGGCTAGCTAATTGCCACGTATGAGTGATTAGGGTTTCATTTTCTATGCCAACCTAAACCTTTGGCCTTTACCAGCCACGTTCTGGACACACTACCTCCTTCCAGCCAACTCCTTCCGATCCATCCACCTCTGGGCAGTTTCTCTTTCCCGACAGTTCAGGTTTTGGAAACTATCTTTTTACAAGCCGTCCTTTCGGTGTTCACCAGCCACAAATTTGTGGCTGTGCTAGTTTTATTATATTGTGATGTATATGAAACCGAATGCACAAAAGTCTGTAAATGAATGAGGAAGGCAGGATGACAGGTTTCTTATATTGTGATTTATATGAAACCGAATGCACAAATAAAATGTCTGTAAATGACGAAGGCATGATGACAGCTGGGACTGACTTGTTTGCGGGGCCACATTCTCTCGTGATTATGTTGATAAGCATTATTCTCTCCAGCTTTCTCGCGGATGCCCTTATACACCTCTATTGGTACTAAGGGAGTAGTACTATATTAGATGGAATTTGTATGTGTTTTAATATTCTACAAACATTAGAGTATATCAGAATCCCTATAATCATATCTGAGACCATACTTCGCTAACCTTCCAGTCATTTGTATCGATAGTAGACTGAGCACAACACTTGGGGAGATCACTCTCACATACATGGGAATTTGGTAGTATGGCTAAGGGTATGATCCATCCTCGTTAGTTAGAGCCTTCAAAGGCCATCCAAGTACCATTGTTCAAAACCCAACGATATATTAGAGAGATATAGATCTGGACACTCATTTTGCTATTAGACCTTGCAAAACATTAATTCCATTGCTAAAGGTATTTTCACTACACTAAGTATGAGTCATCAATTAGAGGGTTAAAATATCATTAAAAGAGTAGATTATGTATCCATAATGATTGTTTCTCAAATTAAATGCTCTATAACAAGAAGGCACTAAGAAAAAGGGCTCAAGGACCTTGTTGCAATTTCTAACAACAAAGATCAATTCTTGTCAAGTAGGGTTTCAATGGCTACCTTCCTATAGTGACCCTATTTTTCCGGAGCAATTTCTTACTTTTGGATGTATGCTTCCTTATATTCTAACTTGCTAGTTCATCTCATGGTCTCCCTTCACTGCTAGAGAATCCCTCCTACTTGGAAATGGTTTGAAATGGTGCCCAAATCTCCCACTTACTCTCACTTCTGCCTGAATTTTGGACCTTAACTGATTTCTTGTCCCAATTGTCGATATGATGGCTAAGGTACTCATAAATTCGTTTTTTTGTGATCTTCAATGTTTTTGAAATGATTCTGATGCATCACTCACTCTTTCCCATGAATTATGGCTCCCCTTCTTGATGTGACATCTGAGAATTTCCTCGTTCTCATCACCCATCATATAACTTTATATATGTTGACAATATTGGATATGGCTGCAAACAATTTTTGTATGAAACTAAGTGAAGGTTTAAGAGAGTGGGATAAATGTGATACTTCTTTTTACCTTTATGATTTCTCTGATTGTTTTTTGTACATGCAGGTTGTTGGAGTTTCATTACATGGACATAATTTATTGCTCGTTTCTTTGTTGGTTGACTTGTTTCTTTCTTGATGATGTTGAAGACTTGCAGAAGTAATGGAATTTCTATGCATTGTCTGGAATGTCTTGCTGCAAATATTGTTATTGTTGTTGAAGAAATTTCTGTAGGATATAGGGGATCTTGTAGAACCATCTTTGTTCTTGTTGAAATTATTTCTACTGGATACAGGGGAGCTTGTAGAATACTTTATATGCAATTATGCAGCTTGTATTTTACTGATGGTAGTAATCCTAATGATGATAGAAATGTTGTAGAGGCTAGAAATGATGATGTTGGTGTAGGTGACAATCTTATTCATTGAAGACATAGCTTTCATTTACAAGGAATGGTCATGTAGGAAACTGTAGGTTTATCCTCTAGGTCATTCTTTTTGGAACAAAGGGTTTAAAAATGAAAATTTAAAAAATGTAAAGTGTAAATAAATGAGTGGAAAGAAAGGGAAATTTATGAATGATGAGATTGAAAGTGTGATGTATGGAAAATGCTGAATGAAAGTGCATACAACTTGAAAAATGCTTACGGCCATTTTTATGTGTGGAGGATTTATTGTTCTTAACCTCTTCCTAGTTTACAATTCCTTGTTTCGTATGCAGATGATTGCTGAAATGGAGTCTCTTTGTACCTGCAAAACAAAAAACTTATATTGCAATTCATTTTTTCTTTTCCCTTTTTTTTTTCTTTTTTCTTCTTTTTTTCTTAACACAAAGGTGTCGTTGTTGGTTTTCACCAATGTATTGCCTCATCAAGCCAGTGGGAGGTTTTCTTGATGAGTATATTTCTTTATTTTTCATATCTCATACCACCTCAATTAGAGGTTTTCAATCATAGACATGTCCTAGACACCTAAGCGAGGTTTTCATCTAGGTATTTTATTCCTTTTGTTTTTTTCATATCTCATTATTTGGATGAATTGAGAGCATCTATGTTATCAATCACATCCATATTTTGTGTCTTCGTTGTTGTTGTAAACTATTTCGTTGTCATTATATTATTGTAAACTTTTATCCTGAATCCATTTACTAGCAAGGTAATTCTTTCTTCATCAATTGTTTTGATCTGGACTAAACCATTATCATTAAATTTTTCAATAATGTAGGGACCTAGCCACTTGTTCATCATATTTCCATTGAAGTCCTTAAATATTGAATCATATAAGAGGGTCAAGTTCCCTTCTTTGAACTTGCCATGCTTGATTTTCTTGTCATGCCAATCGTTTCTTTGTTGTTGCACTACTTCAATGTTGAAGAGTTCTTGCATCCTATACTCATCTAGGCCATTTACTTGAGTCAATCTTTCTTTCTATGTTGATGGTATATACATATTCAATTCAGATGTTGTTCTTAATGTACGGTATTCAAACTCAATAGAGAGAACAACTTTCTTACCGTAGACTAAATCAAAGGGTGTGAACCATGTGCTAGTATTCCATGTGATGTTGTATGCCCATATTGTTTCTATAAATTTCTTTGAGTAGTTTTTCTTGTTCATGATCACTGTGTTGGTGAGGATATTTTCTAACTCTTAGGCGATGACTTCATCCTATCCATTTTCTTTTGGATGGTAGGGTGTTGAATTTTTGTGATGTTTGTAGTGTTCCTTCATGATTTTCTCAATAAGTATAGATGTGAATTGAGATCCTTGGTATGCGACTATCTCTTTTGGATACCTAAATCTTGAAAATATGCATTCTTAGAGGAATGTAGCTACATTTTTTTTTGTGGCATCCTGCATAGATTTTACTTCATCCCTTCATAGATGTCCTAACACAATCCCTTCATTCATCATCATATTTCATTTTTCATTGCTAAAGGATAGGTTCATTTATATACATATTTGGAGAACTTTATCCATATTGTCTAAGGCTTCATAAAATGAGTTTCCATAAGGTGTAAATTCATCCATATAGATATCTACTTTATCATGGATGAGTTATGTAAAAATGCTAGGTATTTCTCTTTGGAAAGTGGTTGGGGAATTACATAGGCCAAATTGAAATACCTTATAAGAAAATGTGCCCCAGGGATAGGTAAAGGTTGTTTTTTCATGGTCTTCAAGAATGATATGAATTTAGTTGTATCCACCAAATCCATCTAGGAATGAGAAGTATTCTTTCCTGAATAAGACATCCAATATTTGATCAATCAAGGGTAGGGGAAAATGGTATTTTCTTGTGGCCTTGTTAAACTCTCGGTAATCCACATATATCCTTCATTTATCATTCTTTTTTAGGGGCAATAACTAAGGGAGAGACCCACTCATTATTTGAAATTGGATATATGAATCCAACATCTAACAACTTTTGCAATTCTTGTTTAACTATATCTTTCAATGCAGGCTTCATCCTTATTTGGGGTTGCCTAATAGGTTTGTAGTCCTCTTTGATGTAAATATTGTGAGTACAAATGGAAGGATGGATTCCTTTCATATCCTTCTAATCCTGTGCAAAGGCTTCAATATTTCTTTTCAACACATCTAATAATTGGTGTTCTTGTTGATTGGTGAGTTTGGTGTTGATCTTGAGTGTTTTTGCACTGTCGATCTATATGATTTTGATGGAGGGGTCTTCAATTTCTATTGTGAACAGTTCTGCCCATATTTGTTTTTATTATCAACAGATAGTTAAGATTTTATTTCATCATTCATCCCTTCTATTATCATATCAATAGAGTATTGGTTTTGCAGAAAATTTACAAGGAAAGTGTCCTCATCAATTTTGCTATTGGCCAAGGCTATGATGATTGCGTAGATGGGATAGAATGTTGTTTGGAAAACATATTATTCTTATGCTACCCACATTGGAAGGTTTTATGTTATTAATGGTTGGGAATGGGGATAAAGAACAATCTACTTTTCGGGATTGGCCATCAATTATAGCCATGTTTCTTGCTCTACAACTAATATATGCATCTTTTGTGGCCATCCAAGGCCTCCCCAAAATAAGAGGGTACCCATTGAATTGAGACTTGGTTTGGAGTACTAAAATGTCATTAGGATATTCCCAAGAATAAATATATATTATTATATTTTCCAACATCCCCTCATGTTTGACTGTGGATCTATCTACAAGTTGGAGGACAGTGGGGGTGTCTCTCAAGAATCCCTAAAGGTTGAGTTTTAACATGGTATGTTTGGTCATAATTTTTATGGAAGCCCCTAAATATATGGGAGTATTATAGATCAAGGTTTTATTGATGTGAGCATTCACTAAAGGGATTCCTAGATCCAAGTACTTAGGTACAATTAACTTTCCAAGCATAAGGTTAGTTGGTTGTCTTATAACATTTATTGTAGGGGTGTCTTTTATTTTTCTCACTGGCCTTCTAATGCACTCTTATTTTATAAATCTATTGCAAATGGTCACATCCTTGATGGATTGCACGAGAGGTATCTTCATAAACAAACTCTTGATTTCTCCTAAAAGTTTTTTCTCTTCAAATGTATATGTTTTCTTTTCATTTAATCTTTCAAGATAAGGAGGAGTTTTTGGCTGGGGTAAGATAACATCATATTTCTCATGTTATACATATTTTATGAGCGTTGGTTGTTGTTGTAAGACTTTTCCTGATCTAATATTAATTTATTGTACTTTCAAAGAGCAAGTCTGATAGGTTGTTTCATTATGGAACACGAGTTGCACCTACTTGTTATTTGGATTGGGGGGAGGTTGAGTAGGTAACTAAGGTTGTTCAGGAGGAATACTACGTTGAATAATTTTATTGTATTGAGGAGGAGGAGGCATTAGTGTCGATTGCTGAAAATTTTGGGGCCTCCATCATTGTAGAGGTTGACTACACTGGGGATTTTGGTTTTGTGGCATGCTAGGGAAAGATTGGTATGGAGTATGAATTAGTGGTCCTTGATATTTATATGGATTTGGATTTTCCCAAAGATATGGGTTAGGATTATACCAATTTTGAGAAGGAATTTGTTTATTATATGCACCAAAATTTTGAGCAAGATTGAAGTTCAAACCTGTTTGGAAGAATCTTGGTGCTCTAGGCCTCCTTTGATTGATGAAGTACATTGATTCCGCATTCTCCTCTACTCCTCAAAATGTATCTTTCGATCCTGGAAAAGAAGGAAATTTGTTAGTTGGATTATTTTCTTCACAAATACCACAAACATCTATGAGGTCTAGATGTCACTCATTTCTAGGATGCTTCTTAGTGCATTTAGGGAAATAAATTGCTAATGTCTTTTCTACTTCCTCCCATTTATTCTTGATTTGCAAAGTATCCATTTGGATGGATAAAAAATGAAAAATATTAGTTTTCATATCTTATATTAACCCTCCTAATTAATTTTTGAGATGGTTTGTAGGGTTATAAGATTGAGGTACCATTCCTCTATTATTTCTACCTTTCTTCCTTGAGGATCTGGAATTGTTTTTGAAAATTTTCTTGATATCATCATATTCCATTTGATAAATATCTCCATTGGATAGGAGATTCAATGTTTCCATGAGATCCTCTCTTACTCCTATGTGTAAGACAAGATTGAGTGAGTCTCATCCAGAGTGAAGTTGTGAGCTCTTTTATAACTCAGCTGAAATCTCTCTTCAAAGTCTTCTAGAGATTTTTCAGGTCCTTGAGTCATTCTAAAGATATCATCTCTTGTGTCCCTTGATATACAATAGTATCTATATTTTTCATTGATGGAATTCTTCATTTGATCCCAAGTTGTGATGTTGTTTCCCTCCAAACTCTTGAACTATCTTAGATATGAATCCTTCAAAGTAGAAGGAAAATATTTGAGCTTTTGTTCATCAATAACATGATTATATGTCCTACATATAAATGAAAAATAAAACAATAAAGTGTTAGGATATTCATAAATAGTACCATGAACATGAGGCAAGGCAGTTGGATTACTATATTTCATTTTAGTTTTTCCATTGGATTCTTGTATGGGAAATTCAAATACTTCTACCATCTCTTCTTCACCATCCATGGCACGAGATGAGGTAGATTGACCTTCGTGTTAGGAACCTAACCTCCCTAACTCCTCTATTAGGTACCTAACCTCCCAAACTCCTCGATTAGGGAACTAACCTCCCTAATCCCTCATGTAGGTAGAATAATATATTTTCCATTTAATAAAGGATGGTATTAATAAGGCCTAGTAATACAGAAGAATAAGTTAAATGTAAGAAGACCTAATAGAAGCTTGTGCTTCTAGAAAGATCTTCCTCTAGATTGTTCTTTTGGTAGATAGAATTAGTATAAATAGGAGTCGATGGCATGGGAATTCTTTGTATTGAGAATTATTGTAATAGGGCCCTGCTCTGCTAGAGGTTTCCTCCTCGAAGAGGAAAGTAAACATTGTTTCTTATCAATAAAGATATTAATTTGGTGTTGTGGTTCCATATAATTTGTTGTTCCATTGTAATTATTTGCAATATTAGTTTATATAGCATATGCTAGAATTGAGTTGATTTCTGCAGTCATACCTGTATGTTGTGGTTCACCCTAGCCATAAAGATATTTTCCTCATAACATAAATGGTGACTCCACTGGGGAGAATCTTCTTTCTTAGGGTTTGAAGTACTTTTCTCCTTAGATTTCTCTTGTTTCTATTGTGGTTCTTGTCGTATCATTGCTTGGCATCTCCTGTTCACTCTGGGTCTAAGTTTTCAACCTTTCTCCCTTGCCTGGCCTTGTTTCAAAGCATATACATGCATTTTTTCTTGACAGTTGTGTATACACGTAGGTTGTCTCACTGCAAGTTGCGTATATACACTTTGTTTTCTCAAACAGTCGCATACACCTTTTTCCTTTCCTGTTTACAAATATATGTTTTATGATCCATGGGCATGTTTGTTTTGTATATTGATGGATTATGCTATCTAATGTGCTAACCTTTTATATCATCACTATATGCTTGCTCTGCTTCTTTGTTGAGAACTTGTTGCAGGTATAGAGCTTTGGGTCGAAGTGCTCAATGGTGGACATCATCAAACATTTGGACGAGGTAGGCCTCTTTATTATCTCTCTTGCACATTAGTTTATATATCAAATGCTAGAATTGAGTTGATTTTTGCAGTCATACCTGTCTGTTGTGGTTCACCCTAGCCATAGAGAGATTTTCCTCGTAACAGTAGGAACCCTAAAAACTCTAACCTTTATGACATAAATAGATAAGACAAGATCTATTTCCATGCAACCTTTCCTCCTGCATTGTAGTTGCAAATTTATTACACATTTTTTCTTGTTAAGAATTTGGGCATTTCGGCACTGCGATATTACTCATATCGGAGTATAACTTCATAGGAGTTAAAAAAAAACGTTTGTGGATTTCCCACACCATTATTTGAAACCTATCCCATTGGATTCCTCTTTTCGTTTTGATCGTTATTATAGATATCATTTTTCACTTCTTTTTTTCTCTGTGGTCCCAACCCCCTTCTGTCCCCCTTATTTTGGACCTACCCCATTGGATTCTCCTTTTCTCCCTGCTCATCGTGATATCCTTCAAACATAACCCATTTTCTCTATGGACCCTCCTTCCCCCTTCCTTTTCTCCCCTTTCACCATGGCCCACAACTACAACCAAGACCTTGAATAACGCCTCAATACCTTTTCATCTGATTTCTCCACGACCCAAAAGGAGGTGAAGAAAATCAATGCCAATATTACCACCATCAATGCCAACATGCATGCCTCCATAGATTCCAAAACGAAAAAACTGGAAATAAGACCTCTCTACCCAACTTGCAAGCCAACTTGAATCCTTTGTTGTCCATCTCTCTACCAAAATTAATATTCCTAGATAGCATATCTCAACAGACCAACGTTTTCACCCCGAAGGTGAGAATTCCTTAAATTCCCACTCTTATCAACTCCAGCATGAACTACGCCTTCCTAGAGTGGATGCGAAAACATTTGATGGCTCAGATCCCACGATCTAGGTCACCCAAATGGAACGTTACTTATCTTTGCATGGCATTACTAATGAGATGGCCAAACTCCATTATGGTGTTCTCCATTTGGATTATGAACACTGGAAATGGAGGAAATGGCATAAAAAGGAAATACAAGGGAATGTGGATTGGACACAATTTGTTGTAGAGGTATTTAACTTCATTGACACCGACACCCATCATTTAGGTTGTTTGACCAAGTTGAAACAAACTGGCCTAGTGGATGATTTTATAGCTACCTTTGAGAAATTGGATTTCAGAACGGAAGGCATGAAATATGATTTTTTTAGGGAATTATTTATTAGTGGCCTCAAGGATGAAATACATTCCAATGTCCTCATGAGTCGCCTCCAGACTTGGTTGGAAGCTACAAAATAGGACAAGGAAGAACAACAAGTCATATCATCCAAAACTAGAAAAACACCTTTTATTCCTCGCCCTAAACCCAAATTGTCTGCTCCTCCTGAAAATCCCCTCAAAATACACAAATTGATTGTAGAAGAAATGGATGAATGCCAACTTAAGGGTATTTTTTATAATTGTGATGAAAAATATTTTTTGGCGCACAAGTGTAAGGAGAAAAATCTTCTTATGGAAATGTTGGAGGATGTGCATGAAGCAGAGGAAAATGTTTCACCTGTACCCGAGATACCCCCACCATATGATCTTAATCAACTGTTTGATCCATCAAAAGTTGAACCACTGATTTCTATGAATGCACTCACGAGTTTCTCTTCTCCCCAAACCCTCAGGTTAATTGGCTACTTTAAGAAACAAAAAGTCATCATTCTAGTTGAAAGTGGTAGCACCCATAATTTTATTCATTGTTGCATTGCATAATAAGTCAATTTCTATATCCTTCCAGTTAATAATTTCCAAATCATGATAGCTAATGGGGGTTCCATGAAATGTGGAGGACGTTGTGAAAATGTGTGCCTCCAGATTGGTCAGTACCACCTGAAATATCATATGTTTTCTATTGACATGGGAGGTTGTGACATTTTACTTGGTTCATAATTGTTATGCACTCTCGGCCCTATCACCATGGATTTCCATAAATTAACCATGTAATTCCAGCAAGAGGACCAACAACATCAGTTTTGTTAGCACTCTGTAAATCTGTTCGGTTGATAAACAAATGATAGAGGTAACTGTTTCAACCAACTTTAGAGTTGGGTATTAGCCTGCTCAACTCAAAGAGGCCTCTCTCATGTCACTTTATGTTTCTTTGGCAATCAATGGCTAGATTTGGTTTTGTTTTAGGGGTTTTTATAAATTTGATGGAAAGGAAGGGGAGCGACACTTAGGGATATGGAGTCGAAATTCTAAAAGTGAATGAAAACAATGACTGGTCGGTAGAACTCTCCAAAGGATAAGGCTAAATGAGGCAATGAATCTGATTTATAAATTGTATTTATGCAGGGTGTAAGAAGAAGGAGAAAACAAGTAACTGCATCAGAGCATTACTGAAATGAATTCTGAGTTAGTTAGGGAGAAAATTACACAATTTAAATTACTTAAGCCAAGAGCATCTCAAGATGAATTATGAGCTTTTAAATATCCAATTTAAACAGAATAAAATGAAAATGGAATTAAAGAACACAGGAAATACATACAAGGAGAGGAGACAAAACTCATATCACCACCATTAGAATATTTTCATAGAGACTTCAAAATATTTTGCATATGTATTCAATTCAGCTCCAGAAAATTACAATTGAGTTCAGAACAACTAAAAGGTGCCCTTACACTTCTGCCAACATTAATACATTCAGAACTTCTAACATTTATACAATTTGAGTTCCTTTCAATTAGAAATCGATTACAATAGCTGAACTGAAACGTTTCAGCTTCTAAACTTGACTACAATAATTACATTTGATAGTTTCAGTATATTAACCAATTACAATGATTGATCAAACAAAAAGTTTCATGAACTATCGATTAGTTCTTCTGACTCTTCATCTTCAGTCTTTTCCATCTGTACTGTTTTGATCCTCTGTCGTATCTGCTAATTTGGTGACACTTGGAGGCTATTTGCTGGTTCCTGGGAAACTGCATTTTGTCCTACCCAGCTGCACTATCTCCTTCCACTGTAAGTCAGAAGGGATATTGTAATCCATCATTTCCTTGATTAGGATCTCCAGGTCAATGAAATAGGCATAAGTCATGGTTGGTAGCCCAATCTTCACTTTCTTGAACTGATTCAAGATCTCAAAATCTATGGTCAAATACTCTACCAAGTTTGTTTCTTTCAAGTTTTCCTCTAGAATTTCAAACTTAGAGTGATCAATTATGCATTGGGAGAAGTTAGATTTGTATTCCTCCTGATCATACAATTTTCCTTTTCCATCCCAAAATGGTGGGATGCCTTTGATGAACAACTTTTCAAACATATCTTTGAATTCTTGTATACTCTTCTCCATCTGTATGGCCTTGGTTTGGACTAATTTAAGCAGGTTATGTTTGGCAATGACTCTCCTGGTCCAAATGATCAATGTAGTCATGCCTTTGACCCTAATGGTCTGAAGTTCAGTGGTGGGGATGGAGTTCAACAAATTTATAACATTCTAGGCCAACTCTGAGGGTTTCTTTGCTAGTGTCTCATTCACAACAATGCACCTTCTTCTGGTTGTGATGGCCATGCTATCCTTGTCATTGATGAAATTTAAGTACACCCTAAACTTAGCAACTTCAACAACAATAGAATCACATATGACGTGTTTGGTTCCATACAATAGTCCTTTTCCCTTCAACCTTGTCTTCAGCTTGTCCACTCTTTCTTGCAAATCTTGATTCTCCTTCTGGAACTAGGCCATCTTCTCATCTTTTGTTTTTATTTCTTGATGCATCTTTTCTATATCTCCCTTGAGGCTTTTGATTCTCCTACCTTCAGGCTAACTTGTGACATAGCTTAGACAAGTCCTTCAGTTCCCAATTTTTGTAATACAAGGTACAACTACAGCCATGTTTGATTATTATGTATGTCCTTGTGATGAATTTACCATTTCTTTCTCTAGTTGTAATACCTTGGCCTTGTAATTCAATGCTTCTTGTCGAAATGCCTCCTTCTCTTATTCTAGAGAAACCAATTCTTTTGTTTGTGGATGCTCTGTGGAAGACATTTTTATTTTTTTCTTCAAGCTTTGAATCATCTTGTCATTCTCTTCTAAGGAGGCTTTCACTCCCCGAGGGCCTTCAGATTCTAATCTCTTGACTTGATTCTTCCAAGCTCTATTGGATGCTTTCTCTTGTCTCAACTTCCCCTCCAACTTAAGTTCCTGAGTTGAAAACTTTGAATTATTCAAGATCAGACCCAAGTAATATGAATACATCATGTCACTGGTTTTCCTGTGGAATTTCACCTTGTCTAGAGCACTGATGTTATCATAATGAAACTTAACCTCAGACACTTTATCCTCATCTGAGACTGCTATGTTGAGTGTCTTATTCTATACATCCTTGACTGTGAACATAGAAGACTTGTGCTAAGAAATTCTCTCTACCTCAGGGATCAACTCTCGTATTTCTCTCATGGCCAAGTTTACTTTCTTAGCATATTTCCTTACCAAGTATTCTTTAGATTGATAGACTACTCCAGGTGCCTTATCAAAGATGTGTTTTTGGCTGTTGAAAGCTCTTGAGTTGTTTTCACCTTCAGGCATGCTTCCTTTACCAACTTATTTAGTTCTAGTGATACTTTTCACCACATCCATACTTACTTGTTCTTTAGGATCCTCTTCCTCCAGATCCACTATCTGTGGGGATTGTGCGATTTTCATTTTCATGGGAGCATCCTACTGACTACTGGTGCCTAGGGCCTCTGAACTGCTTCTCTTGGTGTAGACGCTTACTTTGGGAACTTTGAGTATCATATTATGAGGAGTTTGTTGTCAGGTTGGCCCCACTTGTTGTGTTTGAACAGGCTGCAAGATGGCTTCCATATCAACACAGGTTTCTAAATTTTGCAATTTGTCGAAACCTTCAACATAATCATGTTCATAAGGGGCATGTGTTCTCATTAATATTATTTTATATATGGCATGATGTGGATCATATATTTTCCCTTGTAGCTTTGCAAATCCAAACTCCTTGAGTTTGTCCTGGATCTGAGATAAGCAGGATCTATTTTTTACAACAAAGGGTCCTATGATGAAAGGGAATTTCAGGTTGGATGCCTTGTGCAGTTTCAGGAAATGTTATGTCTCTGAGATGATTCTTTTCTTGGTGAACTCTAGGGAAAAGACTCTGGGTGTCAAAAAAATAGGCAGAAGATAAGGGGCCTCTTGAAAACCATATACCCAAATTACTGTAGAATGCATGAACAACACCCAATCACCCACTCTATTTTCTAGATTTGGCTGCAAATAACTTTTAATGTCCTCTAGGAATCTTAGCAGGCTAGTGTTGAAGATTAGGCTGTAAACTCTGGACATGATCTTGTTGATAAAAATGAGCATTATGATTCTTTTTCATTTGGTTGAGATGAATGTTTCTTCAGGGAACTCTTTCTTGTTTGTCTCCAAGAACATCTTCAACAAGTATGTGCAATACTTGAATTGCCTTAGTGACTGAAAATTTACTAGTTGTATGTGTACATTATCAGCTATGAATCCTTCAAAGATGATGCAGACTAACTAACTAGACTCTAACTGGAAGAACGTTAATAGAAAACCTAACATGACCTCAACTACATACTTGTCAATATATAAACCTAGAATCTGACTAAGTATAGAATAGGCCCACTAGGCTTCAATAACCATGATATTTACATTCATTGGAAAGGACAGACTCTCAGAAATATGCTCGGGTTTGAAAATTGTCTACAAAAATAGGTTTTTGACCTCGGGGGAACAATCCCTGTAAACCATAATTATCTTTCCTTCCTCAAATAGTTCAGAAACTGCAGAGGGGGAATCTAGTATGCAGAGGCCGTATTGAATTGATGGGATATCTACTCTACATAGGAGATCTGACCATAATTTATTTAAGACAAATCTCTCTTCCTATGAGTATTTCTCTGCGCACCAACCTATGAATTCTGGGAAAGGGAATGTGACTTTGATAGCATAAAGTACTATGGAGGCTTGGAATGCTTTGAGAAAGGGTATCCTCTTCTCTACATTGTCTAACAAATTGGATCTGGACACGGAGACAGGTGAGATAGTTATTTCGGTGTCAAACACATCTGAATCTTTGTCAATTAGAGCTTCTTCGTTCGACGCAGGATCTTGCTCTGCTACAAACACAATTACGGGGTCCATGGTGACGGTGAAAAATACCTATGAATGAGAAGAATATACATGAGTTTGGTGCACAGTTGAGATTCAGTTCGAATGGAGCAGTCGTGCCAACTTCCAACATTCCAATGATTTGAAAAAACATAAAATAGTGAAAAGGGTCCCCCCTTTATATACACTTCTTGATTTCAGAGATGAGGCAAAGAGGTTTGGGGTAGACTGCTTATTGCCCCGAAATGCATCAAGTGGCGCCATGTGGTCCCGAGGCAGAACCACGGTATTCTTTTTGGCCCGCTTTCAAGAATTAACCTCCCTACTAGTTCTCCGCCCGAAAGGATCCCTGACCGTTGATCTGCGGTGCTTGAAATATGTGGCCTGTTGGGTCCCATCAACTCCGTACTTCTACTATATATGGCTCTGCCTTCCAGTTTATCATGCCTCTACACCATTTTAGCCTCTCTCTAAGTCCTGAAACTCAGATTCCATATAAAAATTGTTACAATGATAACATGGGATCCAACTGGGGATGATATCCTCCATGCGAGGTAGCAAAGAACGATAGACTGAGTCCCTACCCATTGGGTTGTGATTTATTTCTGCAATCTGAATCTATCAACCTTTATTCAAAAATTCAAAATCTACCCAGCATAACTCAAGGCCTTCACGTTGGGCTCGAGTTACGTTGCTTTTATTTCAATTTATTCATGCAAAAAATAAAAATGATTATGTACAATGAATGGAAGAGGTGATGATTGTTTTAAACAATATAATGTTTGAGGAACTTGCCTTTCATAGGCCCTCCTCCAACGATGTCTCCATTACTTTTGTGTATCATATAAGCATTATTTCCATGGTATGACACAATTCTGAATGGTCTCAACCATAGATGGCCAAATTTACCATGTGTTCCCTTATCTTCATTTCTGGCATCCCATATCAATACCAAGTCTCCCACTTTGAAATTATCTTCTTTGGTATGTCTGTCAAAATCTTTTTTGATCTTGTCTTGGTGCAACTGAGCATTATTGAAGGCCTTTTCTCTTGTTTTTTGTACATTGATTAGTTCATATTTTCTTCTTCGTGTGGAATCTGTCTCAACATCCTGGTCCTATAACAACCTCATCACTAGCAACCCCAATGTAGTAGGAAAGATTTCCTCTCTTCCGTAAACAATCTGAAAAGGTGAAGTTGCAATAGATCTTTTTGAAGTGATTCTATTAGCCCATAGTGCATGGATGAGCTTTTTGTGCCAAGCCTTTTTGTTATCTTGCAACAACATTTTTATAATTTTGTTCAAGCTCTTGTTTGATCACTTAGCCAACCCATTGCCTTGAGAGTAATAATAAGTGGAGTGGCCAAGAGTTATGTTGTAGTCACTGCAAAATTTCTCCATATTTTTGGATTTAAATGTTGTTTCATGGGCTGTGATGATTTTGATTGGACATCCAAACCAAACCTGGAAAAAATATTGTCTTCCAAAAATGGATGATAATAACCTTTGTTGTTTGCCTTGGGAACTGCCTCAATCCACTTTGTGAACTAATTTGTTGATGTCAGAATCCATTTGTGTTGAACTGAGGACCGTGGATGTATTTATCCTATAAAATCAAGGCCTCACTGTCTAAAAGGTGCTTCAACGGAGATGGGTTTCAAAAGAAGGGGTTGCATATTTGTTTTCCCATCAAAAATTTGACATTCATGACATATTGAAACTTCTTTATAGACATCAGAAAAAATTCTAGGCCAATAGAAATCATCCCTCAAAATCTTGTGCACAATGGTTTTCCAATAATGGTGGCCTCCACAGTCACCCTTATGGAACACTCTAATGTTCTTCTTTTCTTCTTCTTCCAGCAAACAACTCAAAAAAAACCCCCCTGGATCCTTCCAATATAGAGATCGATTTACTATACAAAACTTTGTTGCTTTCAGCTTTAAGAATCTGGCCTTCATTTTATTGAATTCAGGAGGAGCCTACAAATTTCTCAACACATAAATGATATCTACATACCATGGGGAGTCAAGGAATTTTTTGGATATCTGAGGATCTCTCTCTTCCTCAGCACCTATTGATAAGTCAACAATGAAATTTATTCCTAAGAGTTCACAAGTTGTCTATGCCATCATCTTTGCAAGCCCCTGTCCCTCGATAAAATTTGTAGGTTTTATCTAAAGGTCATAGTCTAACAACACAACTATCCATTTACCCCTTTTCACTTTAGTATCAGGCTGGGTTAAGATGGATTTCAAAGAACTACTAGCACATAAGTAGTAGTATGGGAATGCAATATGTAAACTTTGAACTATTTCAAGGCCTTGACTAGTGCATATGCCTTCTTCTCCATGATATCATACTTCAAGGGGGCATCCCTCAATGTTTGGTTGTAATATTCTATGGGCTTCTCAAAATTATGCTCATCCTTCTGTAGTAAAACACCAACAATTGTGTGCTCTGAAGAAAAAGAGAACAATATGAAGTCTTTTTCAAAATTAGGACTGGACAATACTAGAGCCTTGGTCAATTCCCCCTTAATGTCTTCGAAGGATTTTCTGTCTCCAGGGGTCCACTTTATTTCATTTCCTTTCTTGATTATGATAGTAATAAACTTTATGATTTCAACCAAGTTAGGGATAAACCTTCTCATAAAATTCACCTTTCCCAGGAAAGATTGCACCTCCTTTTTACTTCTGTGTATGCCAATTTTTAAGATTCCCTCAGCTCTGTTGGGGTCCATCTTTATCCCTTTTTTTGAAATAATGTGGCCTAGCATCTTTCCTTCTTCCATGGAGAAAATTGACTTCTTGGGGTTCAACGAGATACCGAACTTTCTACACTTCTGAAATGCCCTTCTTAGATGCTTGAGGTGTTCTTCATCCAAAACAGGATACACAGTGATATCATCTAGGTAGATAACAATGAATTTGTCTTTCTCCACAACAAAATCTATGTCCATATCTCTTTAAAATGTTTCCCCTACATTCATGAGCCCAAACGACATCTTGGCATACATGAATGTACCCCATGGTGTTGTGAATGTTGTCTTTTCATGATCATCAAGGTGCACCATAATCTGATTGTATCCAGAGAAACCATCCAACATTGACATTTTATGATAACCTACTACTTTCTATAGAATGTGATCCATCTTAGGTAGTGGGTAGTTCTCCTTTAGAAACACCCTGTTTAGATTTATGAAATCCACACACAACCTAATTTATCCACTCTTTTTTCTGATTGGCACCAGATTTGCCACCCATTTAGAAAACCTCATGGATACTATGATCTTGGATTCAAATAGCTTCTTTGCCTCTTTCTAAATCAAGGGAAACAACAAAGGGTTTATCCTTCTTAATTTATGTTTGAAAGGTTTTTGATCTTCTTTGATTGGGATCACATGTTGAATTATACTGGTGTCATAAACTTTCAGATCTTCATAGCTCTAGGAAAAAACATCAGGGAACTCTTTCGTTAAATTGATATATTTCACCTTGACTTCAGGGCTGAGTGTTCTAGACAACTTTATGATCTTGGGATCCTCATGAGTCCCAATATTGCAATATTCAACATCCCCTTCATTTACTATAATTTTTGGACTTCTGGCCACATCATTATTATCAAAGAGTTTATCCAATGGGACCAAATCCTTAAGGATGACATTTCTCTTCAGCTGAACTATATCTCTTCCTGTAATCTGATTTTTGAAGTAACCATCCGTTGTGAAAGAAACTGCATCTACCTCCTCATCAAAATATTCTCCATCGATGTTCAAATTTTCAAATCCATTTTTCAGATTGAGGAAACTTTCTATTTGTTTATCATCTTCAAAAACCTACCAGTACTTAAATTATCAGGAACTGTTGGTATGTGCTTGATCTCAACCTCATATCCCTTGTTAGGAAAGACTGGAATTTTAAGAACTAAAGCTAAAGTGGCAATGGCATCAACAATCTGATTCTGACCCCTTGGAATCATTCAGAGGCTATATTCTGAAAATTCTTCAAGCAGGTCAAGCATTGTATTCTTGTATGCTCTTAATATGGGGTGTTTGGCTTGCTATATTCCCTTCACTTGATTTATGATCAACTTAGAATCCCCATGAAAAAATATTTTCTTAGCACCCATTTCCTTTAAAAATTTTAATCATAATACCAATTCCTCGTATTCAGCCATATATTTTGTGCAATCAAAAGACATCTTATAAGAGAACAGGTTTGTAGCCAATCTGGGGGGGTTAATCCACACACCAACTCCTACCCCCTCTCTACTGACAACTCCATCGAAGCTCATACTCCAAATATCATTTTCTGCACTGTTCTGTTGCTCTAAAAACTTCTCAATCTGCTAATCAGATCCATCTTTGTCATCCATATCAATTTATGGCCCTTTCTCTTCAAAACACCGATCATTGAAGAAAATAGAAGACCCCAACTAAGTTTCTACAGAGTAGATGGGATGATTACTCGGCTGTGACTTTGTGCTGACCATGTATTTGAGCAAAACCTCTATGTACAACCTTCTATCTTGACCAAAGATAGGGATGGTGGCATACGAAATGTCCATTTGGAGGGTTCCCTTCAATTTTGCAACCCATGACCTAGATAACAACATGCCAAACTTGGGAGGAATATCAACAACTACTACATCTATGACCATATTCTTTGCTGGAATTTGAGCTAAAGACACCACCAAATCTTTGATAAGACCTAGGCATTTCACCTTCCTTGAATCAAAAGAGAATAGGTCTTTGTAAGGCCTTGTGATATCCATACCCAATTGGTCTATGACCACCTTGGGAATTAGGTTATGGGACGCTACTGAATCCAACATGGCATTGTTCAACATCAATATTTTCCTTTGAAGACTGACATATAAAGGGGGGACTTCTTCAGCATCATTATTTTCCTCTACACATGGGCCAAATAAGATGGTCAGGTGATCATCTTGTATGCTCAAAGTGTTAGAAGTGTGTTCCATCTTAAGCATCTTGATGATCTGATTTCTATATTCACTGTTCTTGATCAATTCATTGAATGGTACATAAATTTTAATCTTGGCCATCTCACTTTCAAAATTAAAGGAGGATGAGGTTTTCTCTACCTCTTTGGTGACTGTCTCCTTTCTTGTTTCAGTTATCTTTTTTGGGGATTCTTCTTTATTTTTTCCTTTGTCCACAACATATTTTGCAACAGAGTATTTTTTGGGCTGACTTGAAGAGGGTATGTTACTCTGAGCGTCTTTGGTGGAGTTTCCCTTTGGAGGATTTACCTTTGGGGGGTTTGCAGGCACTTTCTGATTTCAAAGATTATATTTTCTTTGGAATTGCATGATGGTGTTCTGCAACCCTATTTGGTAATCTTCTTCTTATACTGACAACCTGTCATCATTTTCCTGCATGAAAATTTCATTAGCATCCATGAAATGGTCATGTTCTTTTTTAGTCAAGAATACCTTTGTCTCATATCCATCACAACAATCCACGTTGTATTCAAATTTGTCATCATAATTCTCGTTTACATAGTTATTTTAAAAAGGTGGTCTTATTTGTTGATCCCCCTGATTTCCATGATTTCCCTCATTTCTCTGATCCCCTTGATTTCTCTGATCTCTTTGTCTGATTTGTGGGATTGCCTGCCTTCTCTAATTTCTAGGTGGACCATCAGCCTATTCTTAGGTGTTAGGCTTATTTTCTAAATCCATTCTTTCCATCATTTTTTCCATAGTTTTCATCATCGTTTCAATCCTTTCTTCTGATGTTTGTGAGGTTGAAGGTTGTGCCTTATCTTCAACTTTTTTCATGTCCCTGTCAGAGTCAACTTTGATCTTCCCTAAGGCCATTAGGTTCACTTCCACTTCTATTGCATCACTCATCATGTCATCTAATGAGGTAGATCTTATTTCCCTCAACAATAAAGATAAAACACTCTCAAAGGAATCAAAATATTTGAGTTGAGCAGATTTAGGGGGGGGGTTACCTCAGTAGGAATCAGATTATAGGCCTTTACAAATCTGGCTGAAAAATCCTGCACTGTTTCGTTAGGTGACCTCCTCATGTTGTTATACTGAGTCAGAAACTAAAGGGGGATTTTCTTCTTGCCCAATTTTGCAAGAAACCTGGTTTCAAATGCCTCAAAATTTATGATACTAGTTATTGGAAGAGCTCTCAAACACTTCCTCACTTCTCCTGCAAGACTTTGTGAAAACAACCTAATTTTTGCATATTCAAAATCTACTTCTTCCAATTCTGTAAAATCATTGAACCAACATAGATTTTTATGGGTTGACACACTACCTTCGCATCATATAGTTTGATCATTAGATTATACTCCTGAGGTAAATCATGTCACTGAGAAGGAAGTACAAGAGGAGAAAATATAACTTCCATGGTTGTTGTGAGGGGTTGAAGTGGTTGTTGGTTCTTAGTATGAATCACTATAAGATTCGTATATGCAACTAAAATCAAATCTTGGAATCTCTTTTAGTCAAAGATGACCTCGTTCAAACAAGATTCAGATTTCGTTATGAACATAGTTTGCTCAAATTTTACATCTAACACAAGATATTCAATTCTTGTTACTCCATATTTGGGAAAGGATATATGTTATACATCATTTTGGTCACCTAGTGATCACCTGACAAGATGTGTTCATGTTCCCTAAAAATATTAAAAGATACTTTCTCCAGGAGAAAATTGATTTGATTTCCTCTGCCAGAAAACCTTAGGAAGGAAGGTCGTTGCACCCTGCTCTATTCATGAGGTGCGATGATTCCTGATCGTCGCATCCTACACCTTACCTGGACTACGACATCGTCGCAATCTACTTGCGCATTAAGGTGATACGATGCTTTAATCTTTGGAAAAGTCAAAATTCAGGAATGTTCTAGAAGAGGATCTTCTAGAAGGTGAGGTGGCCTTCGATCGGTTTGGTTCTTACTCTCTTCTCTGATTTGGTGGTATCATCCTAATATCCTCACTCATATCTATTTCACACTATATAAAAAGGGATCTCTCATGGAAAAGGTGAAGGTTGAATAGGCTAAGAATTGGATGGAGAATTCTACTTCAGATCATGCTTGAGAGCCTCATTTCAGTTCATCAAGTCATTGTGGATCTTCTTCATTCAAGGTTGGAGAAAAGGTGTTTGTGTTGGAGAAAAGGTCCATTGAAAGGGGACCTCGCGACATCAAGGCTTTTGTTGTAATATCTTCTTTCATTTAATATGATACAACAATATGTTTCTTTCCCATGAAACTAGACTTGTTTTATTGTATGATTCCTTGATCACATGCATAGGTTCTTGTTGAGTATATTGTATTTATTTCACTTTGGTTGGCTTGTGTTCCCTTGAAGATTCAAAATCATAGGAGAGTTGAATTGGATCTAAGGCAAAAATGGAAAGAGGAAACGACATTTAAAAGGCATGTTGTCTATCTCTTGTTAACTACTAAACTCAATAATTATAACTTAGGGAAAGTTTTATATTCTATTTTGTTTTGTTCTAGTTTCTAGTGGGATCTAGGGAGATTTGTTTATGTCCACATTTACCGATTAATATGATAACAAAATTGGCGACCATATGGGGATACGAATCTCTTTTGGTTTTTTGTCTCTTATTTTCTTTTAGCCTGCAGTCTTTTGGTTGAATTCATTCTCTGAGTTTGTGGGTGATTCATCTAGACTTCCTAGGTCTGAAAGTTCGGTTAGGTTTTTTGTCTTTCTTCCATTTTTTCCTTAGTTACAAATACTATCGCACTGTACTATATAGACAACCTGTGATGACCCT
>SNQJ01S0108869.1:28984-58325 GCA_010110895.2 Picea sitchensis
GTTGATGACCTTATCCTTACTGGACTGTGGTCTTCTGATATTTGAGTTGGTGCTTGAATATTGGGAGTTGTAGCTTCCATCTGGTTGTGGCTAGAAAACAGGGTGGCAAGGTGGTGCTTGGGAAAACACAGAGTTTTCTATATGCAACTTGGTGCTTGTATAAGTGGAAGTAGGTGCTTACATCCAGTCAGTGTTGGAACACTCAGGGAGTTAGGGCTTCCTTCTAGTGGGTGCTAGAGAAACAAGATTGTTGGTGCTCTCAAACAAGTTGGTGCTTGTATAAGTGGAAGTAGGTGCTTCCATCTAGTTGGTGCTGGAACACTCAGGGAGTTGGTGCTTCCTTCTAGTCGGTGCTAGAGAAACTAGAGACTTTGTACTCTCAACAAGTTGGAGCTTGTAAAAAAGAGGTAGTATCCTCACTTTGAGTTGGTGCTCAAACATAGATGATGTACAAAACTTAAAAGACTGCCTATCATTTCGAAGAAAAATAGGTTTCCTCCCTTTATGGGTTTCCTTGTGAAAATATGTCTCTGTGTATATCTTATGTGTGATTGATGCTCATTATTTATGTTGCTAATATTATGTATAATATTGATGGTCACTTGATGAAAGATTAAAAATGGCTTAATAGACTTAATATTGTTTCATCACAGTAACAATTGATTCANTCATCAACCTCCATCACATTCTTCAGTGATGACCATTCACTAATGGCCTCTATCTTCTTAGGATCCACTGTTATCCCATCCTTTGAAATGATATGCCCCAAATAATGAATCTGTTTCTGATAAAATGAGCACTTGCTCAATTTGGCATATAACTAACGTTCCCTTAATAATTGCAACAACATCCTCAAATGATGTTCATGCTCTGCCTCTGACTTGGAATATATAAGAATGTCATCCAAAAAGACAATGACAAATGTGTCCAAACACTCTCAGAAAACACCATTCATTAAGAACATGAAAACAACTGGTGCATTTGACAACCCAAATGGTACCACTGTGAACGCATAATGACCATACCTTGTCTTGAAGGTGGTCTTGATAATAAATTATTATTTAATTCTTACCTGATGGTATCCTGATCTGAGATCTATCTTTGAAAATATATTTGCATCCTTCAATTGATCAAAGAGGTCATAAATCCTTGGTAGATGATACTTGTTCTTAGCAGTCACTTTATTCAACTGTTTGAAGTCAATGCAAAACCTTAGTGTTCCATATTTATTTCTCACAAACAAGATTGGGGCACCCCAAGGTGACACACTTGGGCATATATACCCCTTCTTTAGAAGTTCTTCAAGATGCATTTGCAATTCCTTCAATTCTAGTGTACTCATTTTGTAAAGAGTCTTTGATATTGGCGCTTCTCCAAGAATCAAATTTATAGAGAAATCAATGTCTCTCCTTGTGGGTAGTCTAGGTACCTCCTTGAACACATCCTCAAAATTTTCCAGGGCTACATAATCTTCCAAATTTGGCACCTTATGTTTAGGTGTCTCTACCAAATGAGCCACAAATATTTGACATCTTTTTCTGTAACATTTCTTCAACTACAATGCTGAGATTTCTCTAATGGTTAATGCCTTGGGAACTCCACGTACCTTCCTTGTTGTGACAATCTAAGAGAGTGTTATGTTGGTCCAACCAATCCATCCCAATTAGGCAGTCATAGGAGCTTAAAGGAAAGATGTTTAAATTTGCCTTGGTGTTCAGTCCATTCATGTCTATGAGGCATGACTTAACCATCTCATTAACTTTTATTATGGATCCTATAGCTAGTTGCACCAACCAATATTTCCCATGCTTGCTTCTTGGAAATTGAAAACTTTCCACCATATTAGGGTCTATATAACTATGACTAGATCCTGAATCAATTAAAATAGCAAGGGTTTGGTTGTTGATCATACCTTCCACTTCAATCATGTGGGACTGATACTCTACTTGCTTGTTGTCCAGGGCTGCATAGATCCTTGGCACATATCTGCCCATGTCTTCTACTGTCTCAACTCATTGTACATTGTGAACAACCCTACTTTTTTCAACTCTGTGAGGACAATGTCTAAACCTATGGTATCATTTAAAACACCAACATTGCATAGGTGGTTGTCTTGGCCCTTGACTCCCTGTGTCAATCACTCTAGGTTCTTTATGCATTTGCTTCCATTGTGGATTATTTCTAAATAATGGTGGCTTAGCTCCCTTCTTCCTCTAATCCATATTCAATTTCTTATTGTCTTCCCAAGCCTTTTGGAAAGATGGCCTTGCTTTCAGCTGATCATATAAGAATTTAGCTCTCCTTATGGTCTCTTCTAATGTCTTGGGATCATCATACTGTATTTTTTCACTGATGAACGATGGCAATCCACTTAAATACCTTTGAATCTTGACTGTCTCACCCTTGATGAAAGAGACATACTTCAGCAGTTCTAGAAACCTTCTCTCATATTCATCTATGGTTGTACTTCCAAGATTAAGTTCAAAGAACTCTTTCATTTTCTTGTCATAGTACCTTTTAGTTAAGTATTTCTTCTCAAAATACTTCTTCAATTCCTTCTAAGTAACACTTTTCTCTACAATGTGTTGCACCTGCAGAAGTTGATCCCACCACATGGAGGCCTTTCCTTTGAGTTGATAGATAGTGATTCTACCTTTTGCATGAGAAGAATAATTATGAAATTGAACATATTTCCTCATGCCTAGGAACCATGTTTCTGCATCTTCATCCTTCTTATGCTCACCATCAAATGTAATAGGTTTGATTTTGTTCATTTCTCCTCTTAGATCATCCACCCCAGATCTCTTATACCTTCTAACAGGGGATAGACTTGAGTTTTTGCTTTCTCTCTTATTGGAATGCCTTTGTGAATGATGGTGATGTCTAATAGCACTTTTTACTTTTCCTTTCTCCTCTGAAGATTTGTGACTCTCAGATTTACTTGAGTCACTCTCCTTAACCAATTTCTTTTCTATTCTGTTCAAACCCTCCAATAGTTTCATGTTCAAGTCATCCTGCTACTCTTTGGATTTCATAAGCCTTTCATTATTAGCTTTATGGCTTTGGGAATCCTTCTGCAAATTCTTAATGGTCTCATCCATATTCATATCTTCATTCCTTTCTTCTCCATGTCTGTTGGAGTTCGTTCCTTCCATGCCCAAATGGACATCAACCCCTCTGCTCTCATTTTGCTAACTGTAATTCCCCTGTGATTCTTCCATTCTTATGGACTTCGTGTTGGTCTGATCTGATCGAGTTGTTGTTAATTCTGCAAAACGTGTAGCCATCGAAACTTATCAGGCTAAATTTCAATAAGTCATGAGAATAAGCACCTTTTGATCCTATATACACATCAAAATTATCTCTCCCAATTTCATAGTGTTATCACCATGGCAATTCTAGATAAGACCCAAGTCTCGAAAACACAGACGCACAATGCCTTCTGAGATACACTTGAGCAAGAAGGTCATTTTCTGAAACCACTTTCACCAAGACGCAGTATCACATGTCTTAACATGTCAAATCCACCACTCGTGGAGCAGGCGACGACTAGTTAGATCACCCTACTTCACTCGTTCGATACTTCGCAACCATGTGACATCGGTTGAATGTCACCATGTAACAAACTCAAAATATAATCATTCGAAATGGATTGGCCAAGCATGGAAACCCAACGTTCTTGTACATAATCCGTGTGCGCTTCATAAATAGAGTTCTATAATTACCACTCCCCAAGTATGAAGATATCTGCGTATCCATAACTGAAGTTATCTCCAAACTGCTCGACTTCCTGCTCTCTATAAAGACACATTTCGGTATCCCCAAACTAAGATACATGGACAAGGCTAAGTTGAGTTAGACTGGTTATTCGAGCAACATACTAGACTTTCCTGCGAGTAAGGAGGAAAGGGTCCTTGTGCAAATTTTAGAAACTAAGTTCCCCACAGAGAAGGTTATAGAATCGTGATTGGAAGCCACTTTGAATCCCACTATAAAGGATTTAGTCATCAACAGGCTAGTAGCTAAGAAGAAAAGGAGAAAGCGGCAGAAGAAGGAGGGATCTACGGCTGAAACGACCGAAAGTGTTGGAGAGAATCAACTGGTCTGGCTAGACTCTTCTTTAAAGGCGCAAATCACTAAGCTGAAGTAAGTCTTCAACTAAAATAAGCATGTCTCAGAAAAATTAGAACAACCAGTAGTGGAGGTAAAGAGTACCAGAGATGATAGGCATGTTCTTAAATGACCCTTTTTCAACAGGCTAACTGTTGTCATCCCCTTTTTGTAATTTTGTAATTATTACGATTATATAAATACAAAAACGAATTTTAGATTGTTTTATTACAATTTCTATCTGGTGATGTTATGAATCTTGTTCTCTTTATAATAAGTTTTTCTTGTAATATTATATTTTATTTTCATCTGTCTAAATCAGAGGAAATTAAAGTTTAGAATTCTTTTTAATTAATGAATGCATCGATGCGGTCGTGTGCTTCTTTTTATTCTATTATTATGCAATTTAAACTCAGACTCGTTGCCTTCCAAGAAACTTCATGCACACTAAACTTTGACCTTTTCATTTATATTTAACGTGCATAGCAATATCAAAAGGTCAAACGCCTTTCCGCACAGCTAAATTTACTGTGCATTTCTTCTTCGTCGTACCGACTACTTACGTGCACTACTCTGGCATTTTGCGCCAGTACCCACTACACACAGTTTCAATATCTCGCATCGATATTCCACATGCATTTTCGTCCTATGCATTCACCATGTCAAGTTCAACATATTCCATCGTGCCTAATTGTCTGCGCACACTACTTAATACACTGTCGCGACACAACTTATACTCATACTTATGCATGTACCAACCAAACTCCTCTGCGTTAAGAAATACTTACACACCCGATGTGCATCTTACTATGTGTGTGCTCACCATGCAAGTTTAATTTCAATGTGCGTATCTACACATAATAATATTTCGCGCGACGCTACAATTTACCGCGCACACTGGCATGCCAGGATTTTCCCGTGCGGTGCCAAATTTACCACGTGCACCAGTATGCCAACCTTTTCCATGGACACTCTGTGACTCGAATTCTGGTCACTTTGAAGTTACTTTTCTGTGAATATTCACTTCAATTGCACCCCTATGGCACATCCAATATCAGTGTTGAACTGAAGCTCTGATACCAATTTGTAACGTTCCCCCGACCAACCACAGGCTAGAGTGCGCCACTCCAGAGAAACCACTCATTCTCTGACACCAGTTGGTAACATTCCTAGTAATTAACTGAGCTATGCCACCTATATTTACTCTTTAAACTGCATGCAGCTAAAACATATACATACAACATTCTTGCAAAAGCTTTAAAGATAAACAACAATTTTCTTTCTGTAACATACGAATTTTATATTGAAATAACAATAACTATAGATAGGCAACATTTACAGCAAATTACCCATAAGAACACAAGCAATAATAATCACATATATGATAAAATCATAACATAGGCATGTAAATAACAAATCAACATATCATTTTATCATACAATTGGTACTTATCTTAGAAAGATTGTCACTAATTGCTTATAGACCATCCACAAACCTCCCAGCCATAGACTACATTGTTCATCACTCTCAACAGTGAGTCACCCCCGAGATGGGACTGAACTCCACCCAGGGTAAAGGGTTCCTATCCAGGTTAAGGTTCAAGCACAACAGGAAAGACTATGGCTCAAATTCTCACTCAACTAATAGCCCACAACATCTCATTCCCCACATGCCTATCCCACCCAAGAAAGTGTGCCCCTTCTCTGCTCAACAGTCCCTCAGCTTCCCCACTTCCCTTCCAAGGCTTCAGCAACAGGCCGGACCAGAAGTCTCAGAGAACTATAGCTGCAGTTTATCACCTTCGGGAATCAATCCCCAACAATTCTCTCGCTCAAAGAACTTCTCACATGCCTAACAACCCGCTTCCTCAATCTCGCTCCAAGCTAACTAGGTACACCAACCAAAAAGGGTTATGGGAACAGGTTCTGGAATGGTGAAAAGGTTGTCTCTAGGATAACAGAATGCGTGACTGAAAATGGTCATTGAATCATTGATTGAATAACTGAGTGTGTAAAGGAATCATTGTGAACTCTTCGTGAAAAGTGATGGTGAGAATGATGGTCGGACTCCCCGTCTCTAGAATCCCCCCAAATGAGATAATTCCCCCAATGATATGAATGCATGTCCCCAACTTGACACTTGTCATATCATAATTTACTTTGGTCCACTTGTCTCCAACTTTAGAACTTAGGATAAAATAATTATCCATACTTTACGTTTTAGGAATATTAATATAATATTCCCTTGACTTTTGGCCCTCCCTTTCCCTAACTGGTGAATTTCAGTCTCCCATCTTTTTTATCATGGTCAGTCTATGCACAATGATGTATTTTATATTAATCACGAGTCATGTGCAAAGTAGGCACATTGGCCCTTGACATCTAGGCGTTCTGGCCTAATACCAAAACATAAGCATCCTAGCTTATAATAACCGGCTCACCAACCTATAACACATATCATATACACGAGGCTCATTGTCCTCCATACTACGCACACCTTAGTTACTATGCACAGTATCTTGCGATGTGCATATTACATCATTTTACTGCGCAGTTCATGCACACACTATGCCACATGATGTGAATTACCAAATGAGGTCAAAATAGCTCACCAGCTTCAGTATATTTATATTAGATTTACAATTGGGTTTGGTGAGGGATATTACACGATCACTCTTAGAAAAAAATTATTTACTTCTTGAAGAACAAGGATGGTGTCCTTGCAAAAATTCAAGAATTCAAAGCTCAAGTTGAGAACCTGACCAAAAGAAAGATCAAGGCACTGAGATCAGATAATGGAGGAGAATACACCTCCAAATATTTCAACAATTTTTGTATTGAAGCAGGGATCAAGAGGGAGTTCACAGTTCCTTACAACCCTCAACAAAATGGGGTTGCAGAGAGGAAGAATAGAACTATCATCTAATCAACCAAAGTAATGATACATGATCAAAGTCTACCTATGACTCTATGGGAAGAGGCATGCATGAAAAAAATGTATGTTCAGAACATGAGTCCTCATCAAATATTGAAGAAAATAACTCAAGAATAAGCATTCACCAGAGTGAATCCTAAGATTGGACACTTCATGATATTTGGGTGCCCAATATATTTTCATGTACCCAGAGAAAAGAGATCCAAGATAGACCCTTCATGGAGAAAGGGTACATTTGCAGGATATACTGAATCCTCGAAGGAATATTGGATATACATTCTTGGTCAAATATAGATTGAGATAAGAAGAGATATTACTTTTGAAGAAGAGATAGAATTCCAAAGATCCATAGAATATCAAATGGAAATTGATGGTGAGACAATGCCTTCTCCACCTTCATTAGTTCAGAGGGAGACATACATTATTCCAGTTGATCCAGTTGATCCAATTGTTCCAATTGACATGCCTAGAGATATTGCAGTAGGACATAAAAGGTCTTCATGGGCTCGATAAACTCTACAGGAAGCAGAGGGGCATACAACCCCTCAATGGACAACCAAAGAGAGTAAGAGACAAAGAGATTCTCAAGATACCTTTCAAACATGAGCCACATCATTGAATCTGAGCCTTCTTGTCATGGAGAAGATTCAGGTGAACAAGTATGGCAAGATTCCATGATATAAGAATATCAGTCCATATTGAAAAATGTTGTATGGGATATTGTTCTGAGACAAGAAGGAAAATCTGTAGTGACGTCCAAATGGATTTATAAAATCAAGCATGGAGTTGATGGAAGCATCGAGAAATACGAAGCAATATTTGTAGCCAGAGGGTATTTGCAAGTAGAGGGAGTTGACTATGATGAGACATTTGATCCAGTATCCCAATACACTTCCATCCATTACATCATTTCACTGGTTGCTTCCATTGGTTGGAAACTACATCAGATGGATGTAAAGACAACCTTTCTCAATTGTGAAATTGAGGAAGAAGTTTATATCAAGAAACCAAAAGGATTCGTTATACACAATGAAAAATGTCATGAGTGTAGGTTGAAGAAATATCTATATGGACTAAAGAAAGAACCTTTCTCTTGGTTCCTAATGAGTTTGGGCTTTAGCAAGAGTGTTGTTGATTCAGACGTATATTATCACATTGATGGCAACAATTTCTTAACCTTAGTCCTATATGTGGATGACCTTTTCCTCACCGGTTCAAAGAGATTCATTGTTGAATGAAAACAAGAATTGATTGCTAAATTTGAGATGAAAGATTTAGGATTGATGCATTACCTCTTAGGAATGGAAGTATGGAAGACGACAAATGATATTTTTCTGAGTCAATAAAAATATATTGTGGAGATATTGAAAATGTTCGGTATGACAGAATGAAAATCCATGCCTACACCAATGGTGATGGATTTGAAGAAAATGAGTTATTTTCATTAAAGAGAGATCGATCCACACTTGTACAAACAATTGATTGGATCACTGATGTATCTGGATAACACCAGGCCTAATATATCCTAGGCAGTGAATGTGCTTATCCAGTTCATGAGTTGATCGAGACAGACTCACTGGATAGCATCAAAACATGTATTGAGATACCTACGAGGCACATTTGGATATGGCCTGAGATATGACTCCAGTGTAGCCTTTAGCTTGCAGGGATATGTTGATGCAGATTGGGAAGGGAGCACAGTGGACCAAAAGAGAACCTCCCATTGTTTCTTTACTTTAGGGTCTTCCATGGTTTCCTGTTGTAGTAGGAAACATAGCTCTGTGGCATTGAGTACCGTAGAGACAAAGTACATAGCATTGAGTGTGGAAGTCCACGAAGAAGTGTGGCTTCGAAAAATTCTTATAGATTTATTCGATCATGAGATGGATCCTACTACTATTCATTCTGATAACTACAATTGTGTGAAGCTCTCTGAGAACCGTTTGTTTCATGATAGATCGAAACACATCAATATGAAATATCACTATATTAGAGACATGGTGTAGAGGAAAACAATACACATGCAGTACCTTCCTACCCATGGGTAGATTGTAGACATCTTCACCAAACCACTTTCCAAAAAAAAGTTCAAGTACTTCTGTGAGAGACTTGGCCTGGTGGACAATGCCTCCCTAGATGAGAGGGAGTTTTGATGATTAAAGTTGTGTGAGACATCCTCTAGGACAAAAAATGAGTGGGTCGACATGAGAGAGAGCCCTTGAGTTGGGTGTGCCCATGAGATGGGTGTGTGGTTCCTCTATGAGACAGAGATGGAACGTTGTGTGACCCCATCTGGGGTGAGGAAGCCCATGAGTTTGGTGTGTGGTTCCTCTTTGATATGGAGATGGAATGTTGTGTGCCCCTATGTGGGGTGAGGAAGCCCATTACTTTAGTGTGTCATTCTCTCTGAGACAAAGATGAAACAATGTACTAGTCTCTTATTTTCAGAGAGTTGAGATGATGTGATACTCCAAATGATTCTCTTGTGAGATGGAGTGAGAAAGAGATTTGATGAGTTAGACATGCATGTGGATGAGCACATGTGAATGTGATCCTATTGGCCGAGCACTAGTGAGTGTGATTCTGCTATGAGACACAGTGAGATAGAGATGTGCACATCCTTGTGGATGAGTACAGATGGACGCTCCCCTAGTGGCTAAGCACTAATGGGTATATGGGATCCTTTTTTATATTAGACAAGATTAAAAATTACCTGTAACCCTATTTGTGATGTAAAGGGTAGAGGTCAGCCCCTTCATAAAGTAAAAGATAATTAATGTGAAAGATAATTAACGTAAAAGATAATTAATATGGTAATTATTAATTATATTGTGAGTTATTGAGTTCAGCCCTGTTGTTCCAATGGACACTACTTTTGATAGGCATAGTCTAATATAAATAAAGGTAAATTCCCCATTGAGGAAACACAACACAAATGTAAGTTTCGAAATTTCAGCAAGTACTTGTTCTTGAGAAAAGTGTGCACCTCTCTTGGGCGCTACTCTTCTAGAATTTTGTGAGCACCCTTTTGTGTGCTAGTTTTATGGTTGGGGAGGTCTTTCTCTTGAAGAATATAGAAAAGGATTGGTTGGGTTTTCTTCCCTAGTTGAGAAGGGTTTCCCAGGATACTTCTTGTGTACTTGTGCATGGTATTTCTTCTTGTGATCTTGGTTGTTGCAACAAATTGTTAATCGTGAAACCACAAATGTCTATGGTTCAAGTCAAATTATAAAAATGTAATGAACTTCATGCTTGAGACAAGCTTAATGAAAAATCAACACTATAATATTTCCAAAGAGGTTTTATATGTATGTTTTTCTATGGGAAGATCTTGGTCAGATCAATTCTTTCTTTAAATTATTCAGTCCATTTTCATGACATTTTATGTCTAAAGGATTAAATTACCTTATTGTAAAAATAAAATGAAATATATTTACAATTTATCTATTTTTCATTGAGATTGTTGAGGTTGCATACATAGTTTTCCTTTTCTGACATTGTTAAATTTGTCACATATAGGATGTTATTATTGACACCTCCATAGAAAGTTATTCTTGGCATAAGTTTAATGACTTCTCAAGACATGATATTCTAAGCATGAGATGTTTAGGGTTTTCCTATCAAATGTTTATTGGTGTTTGATGATTTACTATTCTAAAGTTCTTTGATGAGATGTTCACCTTTGTTTTTCCATTCTTCTTGCAAATTCATAGTTGATGTTGAGTTCATATTATTTAAAAGGAAGGCAAGATATATGTTGAAAGTAGATTATGTACAAATGTATTTCAGTTATATATATTCAGTTATTTTTCATTGAACAAATGAAAATGATGTGCTTAATAAGAAAATCTATTGAATGAGAGAATTATTGGATTTTCTTTTGGTTTTTTCTCTTTAACATTCACCAATTACATTCTAAGTCCATACACATAATCTTCTGGTACACCAAAGAGGATTACCACCTACAAAAAATGTAGGGGGATATTTACATCCTCATGATTTTGTTGCTCGGATCTTGACCAATATGAACATCAACATTTTTGGAAACCTTGTTGGGTAATGATTTGTTTTCAAGAAATATGATGCTTTTTAGGATAAGATATTATTGGAAAACTAGAAGTATACTAGTTGAACTTTTGAACAATATCTAAATATTGATTCAAGATGAACCGTGTTATTGAAAACCTTGTTCAAGGAGCATTAAATTACCTTGAATACATATTGATGAAACTTTCGTCACAAATCAGTTGTGACAACATCTATAAAACCAAAGAACCACCAAGATTTGGAAAATTTATTCCCTTTTCAATTTTATCATTGGAACTCTAGATTTTGAAGAAAAATGACTTGGTAACTCAACCAAAAAGATTCAATTTCACGAAGACCTATAATATGAATCTACCGAGGAATGTTTTCCATGTTGTGATGACATTTTTCCTTACCCATCAAGACCAACAAAAGTTTTTCAAGCTACAATAAAGGAAGAAGGTACCCAAAGAAACAAATTGTTGCACATAAATCCATTGAATTTACAAGGAGAAGTTCATCCCTTGCCAAATATTTCCATGGATAAGTTTCCCATGTTCTTTGGGAATACTTCAGAGGATGCAGAGAAAAAATTGATTAAGTTTGACAATTCTTGTGAGATTTATAATGTGGCTCAAAATGATGTTGTATTTTGGTTATTTATCTTGACTCTGAAGGAAAATGCTAGTGAATGGTTTTATTCATTTCTTCCCATAACCATCACTAGTTGGGATGTATTATAAAATTTACTCATCAAGAAATATTTTCCAAGAAAACATCCATATTCCCCTTTCTTGAAGTTGGTTAAAATACACATGAACGAGGAAGAGACAATATGAGATTTCACTTTCATATTTATGAAAGTTCTTCATGAGATTCATCAAGAAATGTTTCCAAATGATGTCATCATTTTCAGTTGTTATCAAAATTCCTTGCCATTGAGTCTGATATTTCTATTAAAGCAAGAGGGAAAGTGTAGATGGAAAGAGTTAATGCAGAAATCTCAAGTCATTGAAATAAATTCTCATGAAACATGTGCTAATCTATTGAACTTCCCAATATTTCTCTATGACAATGGAAGAATGGATGTAGAAGAAATATTTTATGAGATATGTGAATTTTTTTTAGATCTTGTTCTTGAAATGGAAAATGAGAACCATAATATTTCAATTGAATAAAAATATCATCCCCTACATGATCCATTCGAGGGAAATTTCGACCTCTCATGTGCTCAATTTGAAAGTAATGATCATAATGAGTTTAAAGATAAATTTAATGAACCTCCACTTGATATACAGAAGGATTCCATTCAATATAATCATGATGAAAATGTTGCAAAAGATTCTAGAATGGCACAACCAGTTTATACCAAGCCACAAGAAGAATGCTTACATTAGATGAATATAAGTAATCATAACTTTACATCATATTTTTATGATGTTGATTGCTCATCTGAAACAAATTTTAATGAAGAAGATATCTTCAAGAATTAAAATAATGGAATTTGCAACAAGAGGATCCATGGTTGAGATGTTTTTTTTCTAAAGATAATGAAGTTGTTGGTGAACAACAAAAGAAATACATATATTTCTCCACAAATGTTGAGCAACAATTTATATTTGCAACCTCACCATGACAACAAAGACATAGCATGAAGGAAGAATTCTTTCAAGACAATGTTTACAAATAAATAATATTGGATATGGTTGGACATAAGGAAAAATACGAAAGTATTTTCAAATTGGAAACTCCTCATTCAACCAAATACAACAACATTCTTGAGAAACAGAGTATTCATTTTATTGAATCATGGTTTCAAAGCATTGTTGGCCAAGAAATGCAATCATATTATGGGCACATCCTACTCCATTTTACTTCAACAAACTTTGGGAATGCTCTTGATTCCTTGGAAGCAACACCAATATATTCCCCAACCTTGTAGTTCATTCCACAAATCACTTGGATGCTTGAATGGCTCCATTGGAAATATACTTACACTTGAAAAGTGTTCCTTTCCTGCCTAAATTTTAGTTTAGGTAGATCTTGTTTGTACATAGTTTTCTTCTTCATTCAAATTTTTTCATAATAAATCAGTTGTTGGATGGAGGTAATGTTTGAAGATGACTCAAGGGAGGAGGAATTACAAGAACTTATATTGAATATGAATCGAGGGAGGAGGAATTACAAGAATTTATATTGAAGATGACTCCATTTCCCAATGGACAAGGAATATGGTCTTCAAATTTTGTTGTTATTAGAAACCCATAGGGGGTGACTGTCCTACAGTTGGAGCCAATTGTGGATTATAAATTTTGTCACCTCAATTTCCCACTCTTAGGAATAATAAAAAAAAATTATATCAAAAGAAGAAATTTTGGAATGATCATATGCTCATGGTGTATCCATTAGTTTCATCTTCGTCATGGATTTCATGGATTTAAAATACAAGTCTATATTCTCAAGATATTCACATTTTTGTCCAACCTCCCAACGAGCCTTTTTTCCATCTGCAACAAAGGTACTTTTTCTTGGAACCTACCTTATGTTCTTGGAATTCTTGGAGCCATGATTATTATCTTGGAACAAAATTTATGTTCATGGAATTCTAATAACCATGTTCAATTCTTGGAAATGTGCTCAATTCCCAGAACCATGTTCATTTTTTTGGAATCTTACTCATTTCCTTGAAAATACAATACTCCACATCCCCTTCATACCCCTCTTCCAATCCACCTCCACACACATTCAACCATTCCAGTTCCCTTAGTTTATTTCTTCATCTCTCTACCCTCCTTACCCCTCCATACTCCTCTCTCCTCTACAAGTTCAGATGCACCCTCCTTATCTCTCCATATCCATCAATGTATCACGACACTCACATATGATCCACCCCAACCCCCGAGACCCTCCTATTGAGGCCACAAGAACCCCCCTTTTACTTTTGTTTTTACAAACAAAAGGGACGAATGTAGCTACTAAAATTTCAATCATATTGACCATTCTTCCACTTCTTGAGCCTAATGCCATTTCATTTCCTACCTTGAGGGAATTGGGGATTTAATAGAGATTGAAGATTGTCTTTGATGGGTGTTGAGTATTCATTTCAATATTATGATTTCAAATGTCTTGTTGATGTTTTTTCACCTATGATGTTTCATTAACATTTGTATGATACAATAGACACATCATCTTTAGAACTTTTTTTGATTCCTAAATGCTTGATGATATTATGTGGCTATGAGGTTTGATGTTCTATTGCATGTCATGAATAATTTCATTGTTGTTGATTTTTCTGATTGACTTACTAAAACTATGCATCTTCCTCTTGTCATGATTGTGCTTCATGATTTCATATTTATTCTTTTTCATACAGATTCTACTCGCATGTTTTGAACTCTAAGTATGAATTACAAAATAATCCATCCTTCTTTTGAGTTGAAACTTGGCACATATACTATCAAGATATTTCTCTATACCCACCCATGATTATTGTTGAAGAATCTAACACTTATATACAATTTTACTTTAAGGCAGGGATTATGAGGTTTATGGAGTATTGTTAAGTCTCCTTTTCATTGCATAGTTGATCTCACTCTTCTATTTTGTAGGAGTACGTTTTGTGGGTCTTTTACAGAGCAGAGTAAGTATGCAACAACCAAAGAGAGAAAATAATTTTAATTAAAACGAAATGCATGCTAGGATGTTGATATTGGACTGTTGGATAATAGCAGAAATCTAGCATAGTTAGGTGATGTGGTTAAACCTGCACTATAAAATAGACAAATAAAGTATCATCAGTTCTAAATGTGCATATGTTTCCCCAAAATCCTTTTGCAAAATATTAAGTGGGTGATGTGGTTCAACTTGCACTATAAAATAGATGAAGCAAACCCCACTCCTCGCCAAGGGATGCGCGACCTCCCAGTCTTAGGATATTCTCAATACTGAGCTAAAACGGTCTTCGATTCCCTGTTGGAACCTCTAAGAAAGAATCCATGGGTCTTTACAAAACTCCACCCATGTGCACAAGCGCTAAGAATAAGTCTTCTCCATGTGAGAACACCTTGTGACCACACGCCTAACCCCAAAAGGTGTTTCGTGATTTCGTATGTCGGGTATATGAGTCAACCGACTCTCCATCTTTCAAACTCTCGAGTCATGGAAGTCTGACAAGGTCCTAACAAATTATATCTCCTCGCTTATCCTTCACCCATATGACCCTTCACTATGACCTGGGGCCAATCCTTCTGAGCACATCGGGATTTCTCGTATCGGGAACACCCAAAGTGATTCACCTTCCTTCTCCCGATCCTCCGATACCCAAAATTTTGAAATATTCAGATCATATCAACGGTCCACACTAGTTGTCCAGCCAACGACTTTGATTATGTCACGATTTCATGTTTCATGAATCCTCACGACTCGTACCTCCAACTTCCTGATTTACAAATAAATGAAATGTTGACCTATCACCACCTGTCCTCTTTCAATGGATGGTCCTCATGATTTCAGGATTTCATGTTTCACGATTTTGCGAATTTCACTCTACTTCTTCCAAATCTTTTGGTTTTGGGAAATTTCATTGATTCCTCATGACTAACAAGTGCGCTACTTCTCCGAGATCTAACGACTTGAAATATTTCGGCTCCTATTGAATAAATATTAACCCTTAATATTCCTTTTAACTTATAATCTCTGCGCTCCATCTTTAGATGCTTCAACTCTTCAGAACTTAGAAATTTTCCGAAGTATTTCCTTTCGAGATTTTAAAATCACTACTCATCCTGAGCCTCTAGCAATTGAAATTAAATCTCGTCCCTAGCGCACACTTTCACTCTATGTCTTTGTCAAAGGACTTTCTGATTCCCTCCTGGCATAATTTGCGCTCAACTTCCTAAACTTTCAAACTTTAACACAAGTTTTTTTCTACACGCACTCCTTGCGCTCAATATGCATACTCTCCATACAGAAATTCCCCACTATCTCTTTTGAGATTTTAGTCGAAAAATACTTCTTCACACACACTCCTTGCAAAATCTTATAGAAGAGAAACAATTGAACTCATTCAATTATTTATTCATTCACTATGACCATCATCCATTCACAAACACATAACAACACAGTCAAACTATAAAAAATATGAACACTGTATATTTGGGTCAATTTCCTTTGTTTTATTCATTTCAAAGAGAAAAACATAAAATACATTCATTATATCCTACAACCATTACAATGAAAAATTGTCTAAGGACTCAGAGCCTCTTTGCTCTTCTTTCTCCTCTCTAAATCCTATTTCATTCTATTCAAGCGGTTACCTACTCAGTTAAATGAAACCTAATGACTAATACAGGCAATTATCCTACACCTGTAATACATTACAGTCGTGTAAATGATTTGCAATTGTTCCATCTCTTCAAATGGTGGCCCAACTTCATAGACAACTAAAATAATTAATGAGAAAATTAAAAATCTCCACACCGCTACCAAGGTGGTTAAAGGTCGGTTTGGCTCCTTCGATGCGTTGAGGTGTCGACTTCAATTCCACGTCCACTTCCTTTTGATGTGATTGGAATGCTCTTGCATCATAATCCTCTCGATGAAATATTCATGGAATCCTGTCCATGAGCTCTCGCACTGTCTTTCCATGTTTCAAAATATCAGATTCAGTTACTCAACTTGAATCTTCCACTCATTGATCTTTCCACTTTACCAAATATTCAAGATACATTTTTCTTTTAGTTTTCCTTGCAACTCTTTGTTCTAAAATTTTCTCCATTTGAGGTTTTTCTACTATGGGCATATGTTCTTCCAACTAAATCTCTTCTTGATCATTCAATTCTCATGTATCATCTCTGTTATAAGGATACAAGTCTGCAACGTTGAATATTGGTGATATCCCAATATTATCTGGCAACTCAATCTCATAAGCATTTACTGCAAATTTTCTAAGGATCTTGCATGGTCCTATCTTTTTCATCTTCAACTTATTATATGTTCTTCTGGGAAACCTTTCCTTCCTAAAATGAGATAAAACTTCACCTCCCACTTCAAGTTGAACTTCCCTTCTTTTATGATCAACTCTGTCCTTATAATTTTGATTACTATCATGTATCTTCCTTTTAACTTGATCATGAGGTCTTTGCATTTCTGTAGAAAAATCTCCAGCCCCAATGCTCCTGAATTAATCTTGTTTCAATTCTCTCAATTCTAAAACCCATCTTGGTTGTCTTCCATACACTATCTCGAATGAACATTTTCCAGTGCTTCTATTAACTGAATTATTAAATGCAAATTCTGCTTCTGTCGGAATCTGATCCCACTGACGAGCTTGTTTAGTGACTAAACTCCTTAACAAATTTCCCAGACTCCTATTCACCAATTCAGTCTGTCCATCGGTATGAGGGTGATATGTTGAACTAAAAGATAAATTAGTCCCCATCCTCTTCCATATAGTCCTCCAAAAGTGTCCCACAAACTTAGTATCGTTGTCTGAAACTATGCTTCTGGGCAATCCAGTAATCTCACAACTTCTCTAAAAAATAAATTGGCTATGTGTGTAGCGTCATTTTTCTTCTGGCATGGTATGAAATGTACCATTTTATAAAATCTATCAACCACAAAAAATATGGAATCACTTCCCTTCTGGGTTCTATGTAATCCCATTACAAAATCCATACTAATTGCATCCCAAAGTCTTTCCAGAATAGGCAATGGCTGATACAAACTAGTGTTTTGTCTCTTCCCTTTTGCATGTTGACAAATATTACATATTTCTACAAATTTATTCACATCGTCCCTGATACATTGTCAATAATACAAACTAATCAACTCCGCAAATGTTTTGTCATGACCAAAATGTACGGCTAAACCTCCACTATGTTTTTCCTTCAACAACTTATCTCTCATTAAACACCTTGGTATGCACAATTGGCTTCCTTTAAAAAATAATCCATCATGTATCAAATATTTTGACCATGAGTTGTTATCCCTCGACAAAGGATTTTCATATGTTTCATAATCCTCCTTAAAATTTGAATCTTCCTAATACATTTCCTTAAGGTGCTCAAACCCTAAGGTCTTCACTTGAAATTCTTGTATAACCAAACTTCTCTTGCTCAAAGCATCTGCAACTTTGTTAGCACTTCCATAAATATGTTTAATAACAAAAGTAAAATTCTGCATGAATTCTACCCACTTAGCATGTCTCTGATTCAACTTCTATTGCCTAGTAATTAATTTCAAAGCTTGATTATCACTATACAAGACAAACTCCTTTGTAATTAAATAATGTCTCCATTTTTTCAAATCTTGAATCACCGCATAAAATTCCATGTCATATGTAGAATATTTCTCCTTAGCATCATTCAAATTCTCACTGAAATAAGCAACTAGACTATTATCTTGACTCAACACTGCTCCAATGGCTATCCCACTTAAATCACACCTCACCTGAAATGTCTCTCCAAAATCTAGTAAAACCAGAACTGGTTGTTCTATTATCTTGTTTTTCAACACTCAGAATATTTTCTCATCCTCCTCTGTCCAATTAAAATACTTATGTTTCTTCTTCACAATGTCCATCATGGGTTCACATATACCACTAAAATTTCTGATAAACTTTTTATAAAAACTTGCTAAACCATGGAAACTTCTCACCTCAAATATGCTCTTAGGTGACGTTCGTTCTTTGATTGCTCTCACTTTTTCTGAATCCATCTTCAATTCATTTGAAGAGATCACAAAACTCAAATATATGAGCTATGTCTTCATAAAAGAACTTTTCTTCAAGTTTATTAACAACTTTCCTTCCTGCAATTGCCTCATCACTAATGTCAAGTTCTTTAAATGTTCTTCCTTTGTTTTGCTGAAAACTAATATATCATCCAGATATACAATGAACAATTTACCTATGAAGTCCTTTAGTACTTCATTCATCAACCTCGTAAATGCACTTGGAGCATTTTTCAATCCAAATGACATTACTAGCCATTTAAACAAACCTTAATTTGTCTTGAATGTTGTCTTCCACTCATCTCCCTCTCTCATTCTTATCTCATGATATCCGCTTTTCAAGTATATTTTTGAAAAATAACTTGCTCCACTCAAACAGTCCATCAAATCATCCATCCTAGGTAAAGGAAATCTATACCTGATGGTAATCTTGTTGATGGCGCTGGAATCTATACACATTCTCCATCGCCCATCCTTCTTTGGACTCAATACAGTTGGAACTACACATGGGCTTAGACTTTCCCTAACTAAACCTTTATCCAACAACTCTTGAAATTTCTTCTTAACTTCTTCATTATCTCAAGGTTTCAATCCATACGCTTCTTTGTTCAGCAAACTGGCTCCTAGAATCAAGTCAATATGGTGGCTAATACTCCTAATAGGTGGTAATGAGTGAGGCAACTCATCCACTACTATGTTAGCAAAATTCTCCAACAATTCTTGGATTTATTCAAGTAAATCATCCACAAAAGTATTGGTAAGGATAACTCTTGGCTTCCTTACTACAATAAATTTCATTTCTTGATCTTTCTTGATCTCCTTCAAGATTTCCTTCCCACTCATGAGAAGTATTCTCGTGATGGATTCTTCATTTTTTTTCTTCTCTTCTATTGGCAGTAACATGTGGGTTCTACCATTCTTTTCTAGAGTATAAGTATTTTTTTCTCCCATCATAAATAACATTTGTATCAAACTGCCATGGTCTCCACAACAAAATATGACAAACATCCATGGGAATTACATCACACAAAATCTCATATTTATATCCTCATATTTTAAATTCAATTTTGCATTGTTCACTTACCATTACTTGATGTCATTTATGCAACCATGATACTTTATATGGATTTGGGTGTGCAGTTGTCTCTAGCTTCATCTTCTCAACCATCTCTGTTGATACTAAATTATCACTACTCCCACTTTCTATAATCATCTTGCAAACTTTGTCATTTGTTTTACAAGTAATCCTGAACAACCTCATTCATTGAACTGGGTCTTCTATTTCTTTCTCTAGCTTTAAAATAACTTTCCTCATCATAATATTTTGTCCTCCTTCTCCTGCCTCTGCTTCCACATTCTTCTGGGCTTCAGAAATGTGTGTTTCTCCTCCTCCTTGTCTCTTCCTCTCGGGACATTCCCAAGACATATGTCTTATCTTTCCACATGTATAACATTTAACTCTACCTCCTCTACTTCTTCGTCTTCCTCGAGGAAAACAACTTCTCCCACTAAACGGTCTTCTTTGGGAACTTCCTCCTCTTTCAAAACGACCGTATGATTTATCATTCTCATCCTTAGCTTTCGGTGCCTTATCATAAACAACTCCCTTACATCTATTTAAGCCTCTACTTTTGTTCCGCTGGCTCTAGTTTCTGGCGAACTTTTCTTCTTCCTCCAGTGCAATCTGATAAGCATCTTCCACTATCCTCATAGTCATCATACTGATTTCATCTTGAATTTCATACCTCAAACCATTTATATAATTGAAAATTTTTTCATCATTCTTCTCTCTTTGTCCAGTCCTAATATTCAGCCTATAAAATTCTTTTGTATACTCTTTCACTGTCATACCCCACTGCCTCAGATTCGGCAATTTTCTGAACAACACTATCTGGTAATCCTTAGGTATGAATTTAGCCTTCAGTTTGGCTACCATCATGTCCCAATTTTTTGTCTTCTATTTTCCTTTGCTCCTCGTTTATGCCTGCAGTTCATCCCACCACAGTGTTGCATGTCCCTTTAATCTAGTGACAACATGTCTCACCTTCCTTCCTTCATCGACCTCTTCATAGTCGAAATACTTATCCATGGACCTTATCCATTCCAATAGTTCTTCGACATCCAAATTACTTTCATACATGGGAACGCCGATCTTTTCTCTAGCTCCCAACTTCACAACAACTTTCAATAAGCGTTCTTCACCCTCATCTTCCACTATAACTTCTTCAACTTCTATTTTTTCGCTTTCTACATCACTGACATCTTCAACGACATGTGTTCTCCTCTTCATTGCTTCCATCGCTTCCAACCTTGCACGAAGTTCTTTCACTTCTCTTCCTACAACATGGTTTGCTATAGGTGGTCCTGTGCATATCCTCGATGGAATCGCTTCAACTATTCCTAGCACACTGAGTTCAACTTCAAATATTTTTTTTAAATCTCTGATACCACTTGGTGTAGACACCCCTCCTCTCCAAGGGCTGCGCGACCTCCCAGTCTTAGGATCTTCTCAAGACTGAACTAAAACAATCTTCGATTCCCTACTAGAACCTCTAAGAAACAATCCATAGGTCTTTACAAAATTCCACCAGCATGCACAAGTGCTAAGCATAAGTTTTCTCCACGTGACCATGCCTTGTGACCACACGCCTAATCCCAAAAGGTGTTTCGTGATTTCGCGTGTCAGGTATATGAGTCAACCGAATCTCTGTCTTTCAAACTCCTGAGTCCCGAAATTACGACAAGGGACTAATGCATGCTAGCTCCTCCCTTATCCTTCACCCATATTTCCCTTCACTATGACCTGGGGCCAATCCTTCTGAGCGCGTCGGGATTTCGCATATGGGGAACTCCTGAAGTGATTCACCTCCATTCTCCCGATCCTATGATACCCGAAATTGTGAAATATTTGGATCAGATCAACAGTCCACACTGACTCTTTAGCCAACGACTGTGACTGTGTTGCGATTTATCGTTTCACAAATCCTCATGACTCGTACCTCCAACTTCTCGATTTACAAATCAGAAAAAGATTGATTTGTCGCCATTTCTCCTCTTTCAATGGACGGTCCTGATGATTTCAGGATTTCGTATTTCGCGATTTCCCGAATTTCACTCTGCTTCTTCCAAATCTTTTGGTTTCGTGAAATTACGATGACTCCTTGCGACTAACCAGTGTGCTACTTCTCCAAATCTAACGACTTGAAATATTTCGGCTCCTCCTGAATAAATCTTAATCCTTAATCTTCCTTCGAACTTTCAATCTCTGTGCTCCACCTTTAGACGCTTCAACTCTTCAGAATTTAGAATTTTTCCGAAGTATTTCCTTTCGAGAGTTTAAAATCACTACTCCTCCTGCGCCTTTGGCAATTGAAATTAAATCTCGTCCCTAGTGCAAACTTACACTCTGTATCTTTGTCAAAGGACTTTCTGATGCCCTCCTAGCATACGCTGCACTCAACTTCCTGAGCTTTCAAACTTTAACACAAGTTTGTTTCTACACACACTCCTTGCGCTCGATATGCATACTCTACATACAAAACTTCCCCGCTATCTCTTCTAAGATTTAAGTCGAAAAAGACTTCTTCGCACACACTCCTTGCGCTCTGCATGCACTCCTTGCAAAATCTTACAAAAGAGAAACAATTGAACTCATTCAATTATTTATTCATTCACTATGAGCATCATCCATTCACAAACACATAACAACATAGTCAAACTGTAAACAATATCAACACTGTATATTTCGGTCAATTTCCTCTGTTCTGTTCATTTCAAAGAGAAAAACATAAAATACAGTCGCTATCTCCTACAACCATTACAATGAAAACTTGTCTAAGGACTCAGAGCCTCTTCGCTCTTCTTCCTCCTATCTAAATCTTATTTCATTCTATTCAAGCGGTTACCTACTCAATTAAATGCAACCTAATGACTAATACGGGCAATTATCCTACACCTGTAATACATTACAGTCGTGTAAAGGATTTATAATGGTTCTGTCTCTTCAAACGGTGGCCCGACTTCACAGACAACTAAATTAATTAATGAGAAAATAAAAAATCTCCACACCGCTACCAAGCTGGTTAAAGGTCAGTTTGGCTCCTTCGATACGTTGAGCTGTTGACTTCAATTCCACGTCTGCTTCCTTCTGATGTGATTGCGATGCTCCTGCATCAATAGACAAATAAAGTATCATCAGTTCTGAATGTCCTTCTGTTTCCCCAAAATCCTTTTGCAAAATATTAAGTTGGATTTGTGTAATACAATCTTTGCAGGATTGGGTTGGCTGCGTTGAGAAAGCAAGTCAATTTAAGTTCCAGTTGGAGGCGTCTACTTGTTCCCTGAAATTTGGTTGTGATGATCCCCGACTTTGGTTTTCATGATCCCGACTGACCAACAGGAAGAAGAAATGATGAAGTGGAGGTCGAGGACACAGCTGGCAACGAACAAACTGTTTGGATAACAATTGATAGCTATCTAGTTGACAAATGGTGTTGGTTTTTTATTATGGGGCCAACATTAATAAGGCTAAATTGCATCTTCAAAATTATTCGCTTAGTATAGACTTGAACTTTTGCTTTTTGTTATTCCATACTTCCAGGAATATTGTAATTATTTTGGATTCCACTGAAGAGTAGCGTAAAGTGAATAGAATTTAATGTTTTGTTTTTAATATTTTTAAATCCCAAGGGGAGATTAAAATCGTCACGGACTCACGTATGTTGTTAAATCATAAATAGATAAAAATTCATCGAAAACAAACATTTATAATATACTAATCCAACACTGTTCTCCAAAACCTCTACATTGTTAAATCATAAATAGATACAAATTCAGTGAAAACAAACTTTTATAAAATACTAATCCACACTGTTCTCCAAAACTTTTACATTGTTAAATTATAAATAGATAAAAAATCAGTGAAAACAAACTTTTATAATATACTAATCTCATACTGTCTTCCAAAACCTTTACCTTGTTGGCACTTTTAGAGGCGACATTTCAGCTTGGTGAAACTCATTTTAATTTTTTTATTTTTAAAATTTATTTATAATGTTGACATATTTTCAATTAAAGAAGAGGAATTTTAATTCTAGTAAAAGTTATTTCAAAACACTTTAATTAAAAGTAATATATTATTAAAGGTCGTCTAGTATTTTCAATAGAATAGAAATATATATTTATTTGAAGGTTTTGTATGGAGGGGAGGAGGGTTCAATGAAGTAGTGAAGGAGGGGAGGGTTAGAGGGTTTGAAAAGGCGGTTTCGTATTACAGTATTTTGCACCTTTAAAACTTTATAATGATTTATTATTTTTATTTTTATATTTGGGATGTTTTTGTTATTTTTGTTGTTTAATATTTAAAAGTCCGAGATATATGATATGAGAGTATGAGAAATTTTTTTACATGTAACAATTTATATAATTTCTTGGGTATTAAAATGATTGTCATATTTCATGTATATTTATTGAAGTTGTTAAAAAAATAATTACAAATCAATTATTTAATCATGATATGCCAACTCGAAAAAAAAAAGATTAGATATAAGAAAATTAAGGATCATGATAATTTATTCATGTAGTTTTTAGAAATGATTTCTTTCTCACTAAGGATTTTGATGTAGATATCGATACAATTTCAAGGTGTATCTCTCTACCTCTTTTGAGAAAAAGAAGGGGATGTATGATTTGGGTAATTTGGACCATTTTTAACTCATTGGATGATAGAATGTAAGGAAAAAAATAGAAAAAAAGGTAATTTGTGAATTTGCATAATCGTAATATAATACTTAAATAAGAGTTATATTATGCCACTATAGTAGCGATACAAATAAAAAGAAATAGAGAACTAGGATATATATATTGAAAAATATGGAATTTTATAATTGCAGAGGTGTATTGATAGGAACATTTAGTAAAAGGATTCTTTGATGTATTCAACAATATCTAGTGAATGACATTTATTCTTTAATATTCCATAAACACATATGATATGTCATAGATCCACTAAATAAATTCCATGATCATACTTTGTGTCTTGACCTTCAATAAATTAAAAAAAGTATTAACCATTATTTAGATAAATTATATAATAGATGAATTCCCTTCATACTCGGTCAATATGTAAAAGAAAATACCCAAAACTAAAAATACCAATGGAAAAAGATAATGAAAAACCTTAATAATAAAAAATAAGAATTTAGTTATGTTGCACTACATCATATTTTGTTCACCCTATTGGTGAGTTTTATTTTTCATTTTAGAATACATAAAATTTTAAATAGTGGGAATTTGACATAGTAGGTTGGATGGAGATTTTTATCTATGTTGAGTTTGGTCTTAACCATGTTTTTATAAGTGGAAAATTATATGTTTTTGATAGATAGTATATTTGTATTTAAAATGTTCAAATGTAATAAAAAAATTGAAATTTAATTGAAATGGAGAAACTCCTAAATAATCTGAACAAAAATCCAACACACTCACATTAAAAATTTCCAATACTAACTCTTAACTAACCTCTCATAAGTACACATAAACATTGTCCATGGAATCAATACACCTAGAAACCTGAACTATTCATCGTCATAGATAAATACTCCTTTTATTATACATTCTTAAGGACAATTAACTAATATTACCTATTAGATTGCCAATAATCATGAAGAATACATAAATAATATTTTAAGGTTATGAAAAAGTGCATATTAAAAAATCAATTTTATATGATTGTTTATTAACCCTGGAACTAACCAACATTCTCCTCAAAAAATTAAACACATTTGCATGGGTTAGTGCACATTCTAACCATTTATTAACAATTGGAAGGCTAGATAGTTCATGGTGTTCAATAACCACTTTTGTAATAACATGGAGGTGTCATTATACATTTTACAAAACTTATATCCTATGGTTGTTTTACATTTCCCTGAAAACTATTCCAACATTAGCGAATTATATAAGGTAGTGTTACAGAAATATTCACCTGTGGATAGCTGAACTTTTCCTTGGATTATTGACCCCTATACCAAGATATAAATAATCATTTGAACACTACCATTCCTATAAACTCATTTTTCTTATCAAAAAAGAGAAGAGAAGGTAAAGTAAGATGTACTAAGTTTACGATGTTTGTTCTAGCAGCTCCTATCCACAAGCTTGATCCAATTCCTGACGCAAATCAATACCTACAATGAACAACAAGAAACAAACGAATTCCTTCTACTCTAATGGATTAGGAAAAGAAAATTCATCTATGCAAATAAAATTAAACATAGACAAGCACATGAAACCACATACTTGAAGGAAATAGGCCAAATATATTAAATGACAACAAAGAAAACTTACATGCCATGATTGATGTTAGTTGCAAATCCTCCAAGCTCTCCTCTTCCAATCCTTGCAAGAATCCCACGATCATAAGTCTGATATATCCAAGATACCTCTCCTTTCACCATGAAAATCCCTTATTATATAGGATTTGGAGGCTTGACGACCACCATGGAGAAGGTCACTCACTAGATCCACTAAAATGGGATCTCCAAGATTTTTAGGAAAAAAATATCTCTCAAGGATTTTAGGGAGAAAATATCTCTCAAGGATTTTAATGAGGAAATATCTCTCAAAATCCACCAAATTAGGATTTTTTTTTGAGAAAATATCTCAACCATCCATGAGATTCTCAACCTCTCCTTGTCATTAGGAAACTAAATGTGGGTTGGATTCTCACACTAAATTAATTTCCTTTTTATGAATATTAATAAATAATTCATGTGCACATAATATTTTAACCTTCATATGATATATTTTTCCTCCTCATTGACTAGGGATTGTGACAAATGTTATTTCATGGTGTTAGTGTATGTGACATTTTTACAACACTTGCGACACTTAGGGTGAGGTACTTAAGTGTGGAATTTTTATGCATGACAAATGCCCCCTAAAGTGTCAGGTCAGAAGAGAAATGGATAGCCGAAACACTTTATAATTCTTCAATGCAAGGGTGTGGAGTTGGAGAACCTGGAAGAAGCTGCAGAAAATCATCAAAAAATATTAATATGTGTTTCATTTCCGAGGCATGCATACCTATGCTTGGAATACGAGATGATTCAAAAAACGGATACAAAGCAATACACTGTGGATCCATGAACAATATTGACTAAGGATATGGCCACTGGAGATACAATGTGGATCAATACCTCCATGACATGAACTGATCATAGCCACAAGAGATACATAGTGGAGCTACGAGATGATAAAACATAGCCACAAACAAATACAATGTGGATCTATGTGACAATATATATACATACATACACACACACACACACACACACACACACACATATATATATATCATCATGCTCAAATTATGCCATGTGAATAGATGATTTGATGTCAGACATGGTAGAAACCACTTGATTACCGATCATTGAGGTAAACCATTAACAAGTGTGAGGGAAATCACTAATGATGTTAATGAATCCTAAGGTACCCAAGTGGATTCCAACAAATATGAATAAATGAGATGAGGTCGAACATTCGTGGAACCATATGATCATAGGTCAATGATGTAAAACTACTATCAGAAGCGATGAGGCATGACATTGAGGCATGCGGGTACCAAGGTACTAACTGGTTTCTAAGTCTAATTCCTGAATGATGTGTTGAAGTCGATAGGAAAAGAATCGTCGAAGGGGGGCATTGATGTATCTCCAATCATTGATTAGAGTGTTCCTTTTTCATAATTAGTCTTTCGAGGCCGAAAAAGAGATACACTATCACTCGAAAGAATTCCTTTCAAACATTTTAATGATTGTGAAAGGAAGCAAGATCACTCGACAATAATTTCATCTTTAGAGAGTTTGAAAAGATTTTAAAGGAGACTCCAAAGAGTTCATTTTTTGTATAGATTTTATGAGTCCGAAAAACAGATCTATTGTCATGTATTTATGAGCATGAAAAAGAAAAAAGATTAAGCTCGTTAAGTTATTCTCATGCATTTACGTGCATAAGAAAGAACAAAGACTAATCTCATTCTAGAAAAAGTCTACTATGTTACGATACGAATGACCTTTGAATGAGGATCACTCCTAGCAGTGTGTCTCTCTAGATGTAGTTTTCCCCCAACTTATTTGGCAAAAGTTGGTGATTTTTATCCACCATGATTTCCAGTGGTCAAGACCTGCCCCCTAAGTGTTTTTTCCTTCAACGAATCTTCTTATTTCCTCGTTTAGGTTTTTGGTTACTAATGGAAACATATTCACTAGGCAGAGGAAAGGAAGGTTCAATTACTTAATCCAGAGTGAGAATTGATAGTAATGGAGGGGGATCTGTTTCATTTTTTAATGATCTTGATAAAGACACTGAATTATTCTCATAGCTTTAGTTTCATTTTTTAATGAGCTTTCCACAAAGAAGAAAAACTATGCCCAAGATATCTATTGCATTTTTCAACGAGCTTTCCACAGAGAAGAAAAAATATACTCAAAACCTCTCCTTGATCATGGATTCCAAAAGGAAAATTCTCTGGAATAAATACATGTCAAGGGAAAAACATCAACCATGGCTTCCAGGTGCTCTAAAAATGAAGAAGACTTGAAAAAACTTGAAAACTTATTGCAAGTAAATGTTATGTGTTTAAAGAAAATGGATCAGTTTGAAACACATAAAATAAAGGATTACTTATGAAAATTACACATAGACAACAGCATAATCATTGAACATAAGCACATAAACACAACAATTTGATAAAGGAGTTCACCCCTCTTATGGGCTACATCTCCTGGTCCAACTTCCAATGGTTTATTATTATTAATTGCTCAAAAGTGATCAAAAACATGTCTTACAATGCTCAAACTGACAAACCGACTGTTCCAATGGCTTCAGAGCGTCCCAAAACCCCTATTTGGGCTCTTTCGGCACCTCAATCGGTCGAAAAATGAAGAAGTTAGGCCTCCTGGAAGTCTCCCTCTTCAAATGAAGAGGTTTGCGAAGGCTTTGTATAGTGGGGGAGGTCCGGGGGTCGAGCCCCGCGGACGCCCATATCATTTTATTAACATACAACCAATCAACCAATAAATGAGTGACATGTGGTGCCCCCAGATTGGGCCATGTGTCCTCACACCATTTGCCAGCTATAGGACACATGTCACTCCCAGATTCGACAATCATCAACCAACAAAAACCTACCACGTCACCACTGTACGATCGTACGGTCTATACGGTCCTGCCACGTCAGACTGTACGGACTGTACGGACTGGTACAATTAGCATCTAATTTTTTGCCTGTTTGGCTTGGCGAACAGATCGTGATATCTTCTCCATACGGAGTCCATTTGACAAAATAAATATACCACCAGAATCAGGAAGACGAGACGGACGCAATGGAACTATTTTAGTCGCATTCCGAGCACTTTGAAATTTGAGCAAAATTTGACCCCCTGATCACACCTCCCCATTGGGAAGCTTTTGGACCTCCAAAATACTATCTCAGTCTATGTGAAGATGAGGGTATAGTTCCCTCACCCTTCCAACCTCA